>JAPYYM010002734.1:0-11935 GCA_028534135.1 Potos flavus
ATTTGGCTGGTAGAACATTTACACTGCACATTGCATCAGCTACTTTCATCCTATAAAATTTGACTTTGCAATAAAATGGTTGTCAGTATAAATAAGATTTTTCTAAATTAGCTGCCTAACCTGATAGAACACATCAAAATAATCTCTCCCTCACTTTTTACAGTAGGCATGTCTTTGGAATGTTGCATATAAATGTATTTTGTATTGAAAATTGAATCATGCTTCGAATGCATTGGGGGAAATTGTTACTTAAAGAAATCCTGTGGTTATTCCTTGAGGAAAGAAGCCTTTTGAGATGAGTAGTAAATAATGTATTGTGGGTTCTTTTATATATCACATTAGCCTAAAGGCACCTGTATCTTAAGTTAAAATAATTAGATTACCTTTTTCCAGAAGTAGTTGGTAATTGTGCAGAATCTAAACCAATACAATTGACATTATGTAATGGTATTGTCAAATCATTCAATCATTCCCCACATTTTCAGCAAATTAAAAAAGAGTTATGAAGCAATGGGGTAGGGGGACAGATTACTCTGAGGAACAAAAATGTGGGAAAATTATGTTAAATCTTATATGATACATAAGCCATGGCCAGGGATGTAAACCAAAGCCAAATACCTTAAGTAACGTTGAATAGATGTTGCTATAATTCCAATAGATAGCGTCATTCCCAACCCAACCCAACCCAACCCAATTAAATGTGAGGCTATCAATAACATTCTTTTAAATTCTAAACAATTATCCCAGATTCCAAAA
Source organism: Potos flavus (assembly GCA_028534135.1). NCBI lineage: Eukaryota > Metazoa > Chordata > Mammalia > Carnivora > Procyonidae > Potos > Potos flavus. The sequence goes on from JAPYYM010002734.1 coordinate 757, forward strand.
AACGATTAAACTTTGGGGTAAACAACTACAATATCATTTTAAAAAATATTTATGACTGGCACATAAAGATGTAATCAAATTACACTAAAATCTTAATAGAAAGAAAAATATATATTCACATCTGCTTGGTGACATTTATAGGATGTAACAGAACATCTATTGGAGAACTGAGGATAAATTGCAGTTCAAGAGGACCTTGGAAGTCTTGGCTACTAACACTGGCAAAACCATCAATTTTCCATTCCTGGTGATAAATTTTAAATCCAAATAAATCTTGTTTGTTAGGGCATTAAAAAGCCTTGTGAGTTCCAAAGTTAAGTAGGCATGCATTCCCTGGCGGTGAATTGAAGCCACAAACTGGGCCAAAGTGCAGACATCCCCTGTAATCTAATTTTCAAGCACAAAGTTATGGGAGAGCCAAAATGGCTTCCAGGGCAGGTCTTCTTTAACACAAGTCGTAGCACGCCCGTGCGCTTTGGGACCAGACGAAACTAAAGGTCAACATCATTTCTCCAAAACAATAGGCCCCGAAGAGAGGTCACAAAGGGGCCAGAACAGGAGAGGGAAGAGATGAACATGATGTGTGGAAGTGGTTCTCTGCATCCTGTTGGGTAAGACAAATAAAAGGGAGGAAGTGAAAGAAGATTAATAGTGTATTTAGTAAAATGTGAAGGGCTAAAACACCCTGGAAAAAAAAAATCCTCATAGCTTTCTTTCAGAGTAGCAGTCCAGATACACAAATGGGGTCAGCTCTGGCTGTGTGGGCCTAGGAAGCCTGACCACAGGCTGCTCTTGCAAAAAAACTGGGACAAAAATAGAATTTTCCCATTCTGGGGTGGGGTGTGCCAGTGATTTTCAGACCGTCGATTTTGAAAAGCTTGAGGAATTGACATTTTAGAAAGTGGGTACGTGGAGGCAAATGTTGTGTTTGGGGACATGGAACGAATGAATGGGCTTACTATGCAGGTTACTATGCAGTGAAGTGGGGCAGAGTGCAGGGAAAACCCTCTCAAACTCCCAGATAGCAACGGGCGTGGGGAAATTGAAAATGTCACGTTGGGGTGACTCCTTGTTCTTCTCCCTGAAAATCTGTTGACTTCTGGGATGTCATGGTCCACGGGGCCGGTTACAGGTGACTCCTTCCGCTCCCTGGGTCCCCTTTGCCCCGAGCCATATGTCCCCACATGATACGCCCACACTGCCCTGCCCTAACTCCCATTTCGTTCTCCTCCCCCCAGAAGCATGTCATAAATTCAGCTCTCTTTTTCCCCACAGGGAAAGGCATTGCACTAGTTCCTCCACATCATTTTATCAAATCCTCACAGAAATCCTAAAAGATAAGCGTTATTATCCACATTGTCAGAGAAAGAAACTTAAATAATAATCTTCTCTGATCACACACCTGATGAGAGGCAAAGCTGGGATTCAGGCAAATACTGGGCTGCCTCCAAAACCCTTCCCTCTTAAATCACAGCTTGCTTTACTCGTTCCCTGCCCATTCTAAGCATCCGCTCATTTGGAAGTCTCTGGAAATGACTATCAAGAGTGGTTTCACCTCGGTTGGCATTAACCGAGTGTAGACTCTCCCAGCATGGCACAGGTCACTAGCCCCCTTCCCTGAATATCCCCCACCTCTGGACCTTTGTAAAAATTGCAGCAGCCTTGACAGAACACTTTTCTTGCTCTGTATGCTTCATTTTGACCCTTGCATTTATTCCGCCATCATTTATTGAAAGCCTAAATGTGCCAGACACTGTTCTAGGCTCAAAGAACACGGGACAGAGCCCTGCCCTCCAAGAACCGGTGCTCTATCATTGGGAACAGACAAATAACTGTTTCAGGTAGGTCTTGTCAGGAAATGAGGAAGAAGAACAAAGCAAGGTAAAGGAATAGACAGGGATGGGGGTCTGTTACATTGGACTGTCAAGGACAGCCTCTCTGGGGAGGTAGTTTGAGCAGAAACCTCAAGGGAGGAAGTGAGCAAGCCATGGAAAGATTTAGAACCAGCAAGAGCCGGTCTCTGACGGGAATGGGCTGGACATGAGGGAGGACCAGCAGGACGGCCCACGTGGCTGGATCTAGTAAAGAAGGCAAATGGAGACCAGGGATGTGGGAGGGGAGAGGGATAGACTGGGTCATGCCAGGGCCCTCTAGGCTAGGAAAGGAGCTTAGACTTTATGCTAGGAAAATTTATTCTAAAAAATGTATCAGTGCTTTCACTTTTGAGCGCAATGTCAATTATTTGTAGTACACAAAATTCACTCCTGGCAAGAAAATGGGTAGAATATATGAGAGTAGACAGTTCAGTCCACAGAACATTCACAGGCTGGTAGATTTTAAATAGCTCCTGACCCCAAAAGCAGGATGAGTAAGGGGGTAAAAGAACTTATTTAAGATTGCAATCCAACAGCATCCTTTTCCATTTATTCTGCCACAAACACACCCTGCACAAAACCTGCCTTACATGGTTGTACCCTAAGTGTGTGTGTATATATATCTGTACGTCTCTGGGTATGTTCTGTTTTCTGTAGCTCTCTTTAAAAAAGTACAGTGGAATATTGACTATTTATAGGTTTCGGACCAGCAGCAATTAGCAAGAGCAGCTGCCCATCTAGCCTAGTTACCTGGACTGCTTGTCCTACGACGTCTTCGTGGTTGCCACCACGGCACCCTGACCCTTCTTGCCACCTGCAGCAGCTCATGGCCACAGGGCCCCCAACCAGAGACACTGAACAGGGTTGATGCCCATTCTAACACCTACCTACTCCCTTTTAGCCCCAACTAGGAGTACTACAGTTCGCCTCTGGTACTAACCACTGAGAGCTCACACAGATCCCATAAGTTAGAGGATGTCATCCCCAATGAGATTGCCCTTACTTCAGACACCAACCACACTTTGGGTATTCCCAGGCCACCTGCATTTCTGACAGACTGGATATAAATTCAGGGATTCCCACGACCCCTTCAGGCTCAGTGATTCACTAGATCGAATTCCAGAACTCAGGGAAACACTATACTCATAATTACAGTTTTATTATAAAGGATACAAACCAGGAGGGCCAGCCGGATGAAGAGATGGATGGGACGAGGTCTTGGGGCAGTGCAGGGGCACAGAGCTTCCAAGCCCTCTCCTCATAGAATCCATGCATGCCACTCTCCCTGCACATCAGTGTGTTTACCAACCAGGAAGTTCCACCGAACCTCAGTGTTTAGGATTCTTATTAGGCATTTATTACATAAACCTGATTTGTTGAATCATGGGCAACATGATTGAACTCAGTGTTCAGCCTCCCTCCCCTCCCCAGAGGTCAGTTGAACTCAAAATCCCAGCCCTTTAATCATGTGTGCTTGGTCTTTTCAGTGACCCTCCCCCATCCCAAAGCTGGTCAGTTATGATCCAAGGGGCTGGTGAAGAATAAAGACATTTCTCTCATTTGGGAAACTCCAAGGACTTAGAGTCTCCCACTAGGGACCAGGGACAAAGACTAGCCTGATTCTTTATTATACAATGGTGCCTGGGCCAGGGAGGCTGATGGGTCTGGGAGCGGCAAGTCAGTAGTGGGAGGAGGGCAGCAGAGGTAGAAGCAAGCTGGAGGACAAATACAAGACTAAGAAGAGCTTGTGCTGCTATGGGAGCTATAAACTTATATATAAACATATATATATATATGGTTTCAGTTCTCAAGATGTGTACCATCTAATTGAGGAGTCAAGATATATACTTAAAGCAGGAAGCCATTGAAAAGTCAGTCAATGTGCACTGTAAAATGTCTCAGGGCGGCATCGGAGTCCTCATCAGCACTGAGCCCCTGTGTACGACAGCCACTCATAATCAGGCATTACATTATCTCATCTGACCGGCTCCATCCTGTGTCAGAAACAAGTTTCACATGTACCAGTTGCTCTAGTATTTCTTTGAATTTTTTCATCTTCTCTCAGTGTGGTATTCTATAAAAACAAATAATCAGGGAAATGCTTCAGAAATGGAAAATGGATAAAATGCGTAAAACCTGAATAGCCAACTTTTAAAAATGGAGGAATATATTGGTGAAACTGCCCCCAAACTAGGAAGGCGACACCTACCATAGGATCAACAATTGCTTCCCTGTTACATTTGTGTAAGCCTGCTTTATGGCTCATGGCCACAATTCCTGTTCACCAAAACTCTGTACCTTTGGCGACTTGGCATTTCATAATTATAATTAGCCGGGAGCCAGCACTCCAAAAGAACCACCATCCTCTGAAGTTACTGTATATTAGACTCTTCTTGCGGCCTCACTTGTGTCCTGGGCAGCCCATACCTCTGCTTCATCAATTGCAAGCCCTCTTGTTCATCCTACCTGAAATGTCCTCACTTCTTCTCACCATGTAACAGCTGCTTGGCAGAGTTACGTGTCATCACCTATGGCTGCTCTTGCTCACTCTGTTCAGTACTACATGGCCCATCAACCCAGCTACTCAGCTGTTGACGCCTTGAAGACCACAGTGGAATTATTTTTTCTGCTGGGTGCCATTCCGTAGTTGATCCAAGTCCCAGAGCCAGCTAGGCAGTGGTCACGGCTGTACTCTAGAAAGCTATCATCTAACAGGCAGTTCAGTCCCATTTTGACATCCCACTCACTTGCCCCTCTCCCAGAAGAGCATAAGTTTAGACTCAATTCAGATTTTTTTTTAATTCAGTGCCCCTCAATCCACACGATGTCCTATTAGAAGAATGTAGTGAAGGAATTTTGGCTCTTTGATGCTAATGAAGAAGTTTGGCCTGAGTGTAAGATTTCTTTGGTGCAACTTGGCACATCATCTTGGTCCAACATTGAGTTTATTGTTAGATCTGTGTTGGGCTGACCCAAAGAACAACTCCAGATCTTTTTCCTGACCATGCCCCAGTTCTTTGGTGATGGACTTCCGAAACAATACAGAGGCTGGTAGGCCAATGGTGATAAAGTCCAAGGGAAAAAATTGGGATTTTCTGGAAAGTCCTTAGAATCAAGGAGAAATCTTGGAGAGTGTTAGTGTACATCCATTTTATAAGAGAGATGGGAGATAATGAAATGAGAGTGGCAAATATGGACCACTCCCATGAGAAATATGTTAGAACCCATATTTATGGGCAATTTACAAATGACCAAAATACTTATGACTTCCGAGTTGATAATATCTCAAAACGGCCCCCTCATCCATTTACATACGTAAATGAAATTTTCTATCTACAGAGACCACTCAGGTACTATAATGGAATTCTGTCACTCTCTTGACTAGTTGGTCCAGATACCATAAGTGATAGCCCAGGTTTTAATGGAACCTAGAGGGACTGTAGTTTTGACTATAACACTTAAGGCTATGCCCCTATCTCTGCATTATTTTTTTAAAGATTTTATTTATTTATTTATTTATTTATTTATTTATTTATTTATTTGTCAGAGAGAGAGAGAGAGCACACGCAAGCAGAGGGAGTGGCAGGCGGAGAGAGAAGCAGGCTCCCCGCTGAGCAAGGAGCCCGATGTGGGACTTGACCCTAGGACTCTGGAATCATGACCTGAGCCGAAGGCAGATTCTTAACTGACTGAGCCACCCAGGCACCCTCTGCATTATTTTTAAGAGCATTCCTTTCGTGCTCAGATGTGTCCCTATTTAGCCAACAAATTGTGTGATTATTCCATCAGTGTGTAAGATGAGTACGAGTAAGGATTTTTGTTAAGATTCATCCAATGATTAGTGGTGTTAAGGTATCACTGGTTAGGTTTTAAAATATGTGGAGTGGTTGCTACCAACCTTCAGTGTGCATCGGAATCACCCAGAGCGCTATTAAAACACAGATTACTGAGCCCCATCCTTAGAGTTTCTGATTCTTCAGGTCTGGGGTAAGGACTAGGAACTCGCGTTCCTAACCATTGCCCAGTTGGTGCTAATGCTTCTAGCCCAGAGGAGACACAGTTTGAGGACGACCAGGTCTTTTCCTCTGTTTGGGTAAAGACAAAGGGAAAGACTTCAAGGTAACCCATAAGTTAAAAGAAAAATTTGAAGAAATGTCTTACTATGAGGGACTAGTGAAAGAACATCAGCTGGTGAGTTGGCCAGTTACAAACTCATTATAATCAGATGATGGCGGTTAAAGCTCTATGGGGATGACAGCCACACGGTGGACTCAGCACGAGCTGTGCTGGGCGATTTTGACACTCGGTGACCATTCTTTAGCATGTTCTCCAGGAACAAGAAGAACATTCATTATTATCATTATTATTATTGTTGTGATTATCCCAAAGGAGGAATTTTAGTATTTTAGAAGATTTACCCATTTATATGTGCTCCATAAACACACGTGAGAAAAAAAGACAGTGAAATTCAAACAGTAGTAGATGCTACAACAGATTTTTACTACAACAGATTTTTTAAAAAGATTTATTTATTTATTTGAGAGAAAGTGCGCCCACTCGTGCACATGAGGGGGAGGGGCAGAGGGAAAGAGACAAAATCTCCAGCAGACTCCCCACTGAGTGCAGAATCTGATGTGGGGCCCAATCCCACAACCCTGAGATCATGACCTGAGCCAAAATCAAGAGTCAAATGCTTAACCAACTAAGCCACCCAGCGCCCCAGAACAGATTTTAATTGCATTTGTTGTTGCATTTGATTCTGGTGATTCTGGGGAAATGTTTTTTCTCCAGATATAGAATTTTCTGTATAGATATTCTGTAAGGACTATACAGACATTCTTAGAGACTCCGTATAGAAAATTATAGACATATCTTCTCTGAACTCCACATATAAATCTATTATTATTAATTCTCCTAATAAGAATAGAGATGAATATGATTATTATATTTGAGATAAGTATCAGGAGAGTCCTGTCAAAATATCCGATAGGACTTACAGAAAAGCTGTTTTGATTTACCTTTTAAAAGGAAATATACCAACTAGTAGATTAACTGAGACATGCATTGAGCTAAATTATTATTTTTATGATTAAAGCACAAAGTAGAACCTATTTGAAGCTCAGCATGGTTTGAAAATCCCAAACCCTCTCTTTAGATTGCTCCTAGAAGATGAGCACATGAAGATATCCAGACAGACTCTTTCATAAAGTTTGGACAGACCCCTCTGTAAGAGTCTAGCCCCCAAAATGCTTGGATGTATCTTTCTCTAGGTCTCTGTGAGTCTGCTGCCACCATGACCTATCCAGCATTTTCCCAATTGTATTTGAAATATAAACGCACTTTTTGTTTTTATTGTTGACTTTTTTATTTTAAAAACAGGATGATCTTGATGTAAATATGCTTTTTATCATCATAATCCAGGAGAGTGGTATCCAAAGTACGTATGTAAATATAGAATAACAAAGATTCAGAAGAGATTATTAAACCATGAGTCCAATAAACTAAAAATAAATTCAGATCATGGTACATTCTGAGGTCAAGAGACTTTAAGTTTTTAATTTTAATTCTAATATAGTTAACATATAGCATTCTATTAATCTTAGGTGTACAATATAGTGATTCAACAATTCTGTACATTACTCACTCATCATGATAATTGTACTCTTTAACAGAAGGGGTGTCTTGGGGCACCTGGGTGGCCCAGTCGGTTAAGTGTCTGACTCTTGGTTCTGACTCAAGTCATGATCTCATGGGTCATGAGATGGAGCCCTTAGTCAAGCTTCATGCTCAGTGGGGAGTCTGCCTGAAGATTCTCTCCCTCTGCCCCTCCCCCCATGCACACGTTTGCTCTCTCTCTCTCTCTCTCTCAAATAAAGAAATAAATTTTTGGAAGGAAGGAAGGGAAGAAGGAAGGAAGGGAGGGAGGAAGAAAGGAAGAGAGGGAGGGAGTGTCTTTGGTATATTAGGAGATTTCCACTGTCATCCTGTTTCTGCCATCATCTTCTGGTATGTGACTTTGGGTCAGTGGTTTAATTTAAACTATCTTTAAGGATCTCCTCATCTCTATTAGTAAAGGACATTCTCCAGTAGTGTGTTTGTTAATGCGTAACAACCAGTCCTGTTTTCCATTGTGTAAATCCTCCCACCGGGACTGATTTTGGGCTACCAGCATGGGGTCACTGAATGCAGATATTGAAACACAATGACACGACCTAGTTCTCTTCTCTGGGGGAACAGCCATGTGGTTCTGGCCTAATAAATCATTTAGAGGCTGAATTATCCAGTCTGTTTGCTCACATTAATCATGCTAATGAGATATTTTGATCTCTGAATGTAATCTTATCCTACAAGAAATAGTGCTGTCAGGTATACATTTTCAAACACTCATTTACTGACTTCAAAGCCCCCTTGGCTGACATTATTTTGGTAGCCCTACTCCTACCATTCTTACCAAAGGCACCATTAATGCCCACCTGGAGACAGTGGTCTCCCAATGAGAGTCTCTACCGTGTTCATTCTCCATGCAGTAGCCAAAGTGTTCTGTTTTATTTTATTTGTGTGTGTGTGTACATATGTATGTGTATATGTATTTTTGCTGTAAACCAGGAATTGCCATTCATCTGTTGGAAGCCAGAATCCTCCTGCAGCTCCCTGTGTATACAGGGCTGTCCATAACTCATGCTTGTTTGCATCTGGTTCTTTACCTCCTACCACTCCCCGTCTTTCAGCTGGTACCTCACCAGTTACACCAGTCTTCTTTCTATTCTTCAAATACATCAGCATCGTTTTCACCCTTGTGACATTTGCATTATTATTCCCTCTGCCTGAAACTCTGTCCCCTCATTTCTGTGCAAAGTTATCTCCTTCTTGTCAGTCAGACATCACCTCCCCACCGCAACCTTCATGGCCTATGCAGTCTCCAGTAACACCCTCTTCCCCTAAGATAATCTTCAAACCATCATTTTCCTCATAGTGCTTACCCTTATCTGAAATTATTTCATTTATGTTTGTTTATTGTCACCTCCACCCGCTTTCATCACTCACCTTCCATTAGAATATAAGCTCCAAAAGAGCAAGGACTCTTGCGGCGCTGTTTACTGTTTTAGCCAGTACCTGGAAGAGTCTTCACTACCTAGTAGGTGCCCATTAAGTATACGGTGAAAAAAAAGAGAAAGGAAGGATTTTTGCTTTGGATTAGTAAAGAACAAAAAGAAAGAGAAATAGTTCATCCTAATAATATATGTTATTGAAAAAATCAGGTTACCCAGCTTGCAATGTTCATTACTACCACAGGCAACAACTAATCAGCTATCCATTTTACCAACAATATGTGGCAGGTGCCCATATCATACAGGTTCTATCAAATGGAAGGTAGAAGAAGAAATCAGAAATGGGTACTCAAAAGTTTATAAACTAAGCAGCTCACAAATCTGTCCTCTGTGTAATTGTTGACCCTGTAATTAACTAATAATATCATAAAGATTATCCAAATGGGAAAGGAAGAAGTAAAACTATCACTATTTGCAGATGACATGATATTATATATAGAAAATCCTGAAGACTCCACCAAAATAAAAACCTGTTAGAGCCAATCAACAAGTTCAGAAAAGTTTCAAGAGTCAAAATCAGCAGTCCAAGGATACTTTGTGTTTGTGTAGTGCTTTGCAACGTTCAAACCACTTTCGCCTACATAATGCAGACTTGATCTCTGAGCATGTAGATTTTTAAAATATTTCAAGGTCTGACAATGCCACTATAAAGGGGTTTTGTTGCTTTACAAAAATCATTCGATACAGATTTGCTTTGGATAACTACCACATTTAAAATTGTTCAAACCACACAAATTTGGTACTCTACTACATTCGTGGGAACCCGCCAGTTGCAGAAGAAAGATACAGGGAGATATGGATACAGAATAAACAGGGAGATACAGAAGGAATAGACAGTTAAGAAGGCTGGCAAAGGAAGCTTCCAGTTCCGTAACATGTCATTTTTAACACATAGAATGAATTACCAAGTTTTCATTTATTTGTCAATCCAGGAATAGTGTTTTCATTTCAAAGGGCACAGCTAGATCCTTTCTGTCCCGTCCAGTCCCTAAAGTTTGTCAGACAAGTGTATATTTTCCAGCTCATCCTTCCTTCCGCATGAACCTAGGGTCTGCATCTGAACCCCCATGAGAACCAGCCTTTTTGTTGCCCACATTAAGCAATACTTGTCATATACAGGCATGGTGTTTAAGGCAACAAGGCTAGAAACCCAGATGCCAGTGTTGTGGGTGTCCCTTAAGTTTTTGAGATCGTGTCTAACCTGCCATCGAGGTCACCATGTTGGTGAGAGGGTGGGAAGCCCCCCCATGCCTCTACTCCATTGAGCAGAGACTGGGTTGGGGTACATGAAGCATTCCTCCCTAGCCAAAATGATTACTTTCACTTCACAAAGAGTCCTCGTTCCAGGTTATTTGTGTGGATCTGAAGTTCCCAGAAAGGAGCAATGGTGCTTCCCCTCAGGGACCTTCCAGTAAGTAGGTAGTATTTGCGTTGCTAGTGTTCCTTTGGAGAGCCATTTCTGCTGACGTCTTCAAACCAGAAGGCAAAGAGGAATGCAGCGGGTCATACTGAGGCTTTGGGGAAATGGTTATACTTGTCAGCCTAGGAGGCTTTGTAAATGATTTCAGATTGGAAAATGCAGTATAAACAGAAGGCTTAGAAGAGAGATGGTAACCAAGAACTTAGCAAAAACGGTCTTGTGGTAGCACATTCTAAGCATAGTCGGGGAGAGTGGAAGCAGAGGTGAAGGTCTATATTAAATGGTTTATTGACATTCCGTGACAATACAGTACATGGTATGCTGAGTGTGTTACCCCTCATTAGCAATACTTTAGAGCACTCTGCAAAATTGCTGTGAATGTCAAGTGTTGATACATTTTCATCAGTATCTGCATATGGATCTGATAGACTGCCTAGAGGCTTTGTGTTTCTCGTTTTCAATAAGTAAACCTCTAGCTTACCCCAGAAGTAACCAGGGGGGCTCAAATTATTATATTCTCACTGTGGTCTGTTTTCCTTGGTAAGTTCAGAAGCTAAGCAATGACTCCTCCATTAGACATGGAGAAGTAGTCCAATGCAGTGAAAGGAGCACAAGATTTCCAGTTGCACAGGGTGGAGGCCAAGGGCTGGCCCAGCCACTTACAATACCTGTGTGACCTTGGGCAAGAAACTAATCCTGCCTCACTGTTCCCATCTGTTGAATGGGGATGGTAACAGTGTCCACCTTGTGGAATTGTTGTGGGCTTTTGCCAGAGC
>JAPYYM010002735.1:0-11935 GCA_028534135.1 Potos flavus
ATTCCTCCCAACGAGAGGTGGAGTCCATTCCCCCTTCCCTTGAATTGGACTTGGCCTTGTGACTTGCTTTGGCTCATATACCGTGGTGTGAGTAGTACAATGACGGTTCTGAGTGAAGCCGTTAAACACTTCTAGCCTTTAACACGCCTAGTACCACAAAATCTAGGCAAAAAAAAAAAAAAAAGAAAGAAAGAAAGAAAAAGAAAAAGACGCTTAGTACCTCCCTTGAGATCCAGCCTCCGTGAAAAAGCTTGGGACTGTGAAAGATAGGAGGTCACATGGAAAAAAGCCTGTGGAGAATGAGAGGCCCTCCTGGACTTGCCATCCTCAGCTCCAGCTGAATGCTAGGACAGCAGACAAGCCAGCCTGCCAAGAACTATAGAAAATGCAGAACCATGAGCAAAAACTGATCGTATTTTAAGTCACTGTATCTTGGGGTGATCTGCTACATGTAAAGTGAAAATGAATATAGTGGTTAATTAAATCTGTTCTTTAAGCTACCTCTTTAAGCATCTTGTAATATCTTATGAATAAAGCTTCCTTCTAAAGGGACACCTTACCATTTACAATGATGTGGATGGAACTGGAGGGTACCATGCTAAGCGAAATAAGTCAGTCAGAGAAAGACAATTATCAAATGATTTCACTCATAATTGGAATTTAAGAAACAAAACAGAGGATCATAGGGGAAGGGAGGGAAAAATAAAATAAGACAAAATCAGAGGGACACAAACCATAAGAGATTCAACTATAGGAAACAAACTGAAGGTTACTGGAGGGGAAGGGGCTGGGGGGTGGAGTAACTGGGTGATGGGCATGAAGGAGGGCATGCGATGTAATGAGCACTGGGTGTTATATGCAACTAATGAATCACTAAACTCTACCTCTGAAACTAATAATAAACTATACGTTAATTAAGTTTAAATAAAATAAAAGTTAAAATAAATAAATAAATAAATAAATGAATAAATAAAGGGACATCTAATACCTAGAAATGAAACTCTCTCAATATTGTAAGAGAAGTATTAATTAGGATTACTGATTTTCTAAAAGAGTTAAGCCTTAAACTACATAGGATACATAGATATATATACACCCAAAAAGAGAAAAAAAAAATCAGAAGTTATTTGTTGAAGTTTTTCACTAAGCAAAGGCATAGAAAGCTAAGTTTGAAACATTCATAAAAATAATGTCTTTTTTTTAATAAAAACAAAAGATAACTGTTCTGAATAAACTGTGGTACTCCAGGTAATTGGTTGTAAAAAAACAAAACAAGTATTAATAAAATCCACTAGTTTAAAACTGTTATAATTTTAGTAAAGTGTATCTCAATTACCCAATAGCCTATAAAGTGACTTTTGATAGAAAACTGATGTCTTTGCAGCTATTAGCTCAGTAGAAACCTTTCCACATTAGTCTTCGGAGGCACACACAGGACTATGAGATGGGAAGTTTTAAGATTTAGCCCCTCCCTCCTCACGCTCAGGGCTGGGAAGAAGCAGTGGAATTATTAACATGGACATTCAGATAGGAAATGAGTCTAAAGAGAGGAAAAAATAACCTTCAACCCAATCCATTTTGAGGTTAGTGGCAGCTTTTTTTTTTTTTTTTTACACTAATGACAGGTTGGGCTGTAGCCTGCTGCTACTTCTTTCTCTCTCCAAGTCCAAACCCCATGGTGATTCCTTCCTTTCCCATGACCTATTGCCAGACTTCTGCTTTCTTTCCCCACAGGCTTGGTTTCCCCCTTCTTTGAAGATTCTGTTTTATAAAATCAATGCCTCATTCTTGCCTATAAGAGTGCTCTTTGGAGACCACCGTTAGTAGTCAATTGACGGAAACTGGGCAGAGGAGAGTTGATTCAGATTTTCCACATGTGTATAAGCATTTGTTTATAATCTACTCACAATTTGCATACGCATTCTCCAACCAGGTCATCTCACCTGCCAATATTAAATCTGTTAGCTGCCAATGGCTTCTCCTTTCCATCCTTTCTCCCTAGCAATCACTGCCCCATATTTTTTTTTAATAAAATGGCCTAGGGGAAAAAAAAATGGCCTAGGATTGCAAGAAGTGATTCGATGGGGGAAACTGAGGAGAATGAGAAGTTTATTTATAGACTGTTTCTCTCCATTTTATCATCTGCTAGAAGATGAACTCTAGGAAAAGAAAAAGTCTTCAGTGTACTTGGAGCGAGAACATACTAGAACTAAAGCATGCACTTCCAGATGTGAGAATGTGTCCTCTCTCCATCCTCTGGGAAAGAAAGCACAGTCAAAGTAGAATGAAAAGATCTACATTTAGAAACAGTGAGAAAATGCAAGAATATTCAGTGGCTCCTAAAAATAGATTACAACAGAGAATGACATTATGCCAGTCACAGAAAACCCAGGGTCAAGGCATTAAAGATATACCCAGACCGGCAGCAACCATCACGGGGATCCCTTCTGGGGCCGGTCCAGGGCTCAGCCTCCACAAACAATAACAACCAGACTTTCAAGATTTAGTGCTGTCCTTACAAGAGACTGTTTTCACTCAGGGCCCTCATTAATCTTGTGCATTCACCCTGAGCCTAATCACGTGGCGAGCTAAGGTTAAGAGTCTGTTCTTGGGGAGCTAACTGCTTACTTGTGAGGTAAACTCACTCATCCATGACACTGAGCTACCAAGAGGGCAGTGAAAGAAATAATTTAGGAAATTATGCCCTGGAAGTTTCACCTTATGAACATGTGAATCTGTCTTCCAGCTTCAAAGTTTCGAAAAAAGTTCCCTGTGTCTTTTCAGACATAAAAAGAACTGTGCTTTTCTTTGTTGTTTTTAAGAGATTTTATATCAGCTAATTTTAAGGCAAGTTTTGAGATATAAAATTTGGGGGGAACTGTTTTGAAATTTACCCATTTCTTAATAAACCACTTTTAAGCTAATTCATTCTGTAAAATTATTTTATGTGTGGAATAATTTTCTGAAAACACTACAGAATCAGTTTGCCAACACAATGAGATTTCTATAGTCTGTGAATAACAGTTTTCATTCAGAATACACCAACATGAAGGGTAAAGTGGAATAGGAAGAGTAAAGAAGAAATTTTGAATAGTTAAAAGCAAATGCAAATCCCGTTAGCAAGTTGAGGTGACCTAATGGGTGTCTAGCCATGTCCATATTATACCAATAGCTTTGCATTAGGCATCTTCTCTGCCTGGAAAGCTTTTCCATCAGATCTTTGTAGAGCGCCCATTTTTCACTAAGGTGGCTTAAATGCCACCTCCTTGGAAGGCCCATCCTTGCCTGACCTAAAGCAGGCTTCCAGGCACTCCTGATTACTTCGTTTTAATTTCTCCAAAGAAGTATTACTACCTGATAGAGTTTGTCCGTTTTATTCACCTCCACTCCAGCTCCCAACTAAGACACGAGCTCCATCAGAGGAGAAATCTTATCTTTCATTTTTCACCACTGAAGCCCCCAGAATTCCTTGGAATGTCTGGCAGAGATTAGGTGTTTTATAAAATCGGTGGAGTCAACACATAAACAAATGAATGCATGCCTTCAGAAGGGCTTACTTTATTTGCTGCATAAATTTTATGAGTTTTTAGTATGAAAAATCTGTATCAAGAAGAAACTTTGGTATCCCTGATATAAGGCTGTAGCTAAACCCATAAAAAGAGCAGGAACTCTGTTTATTGTAGATTATTATTATGCCAGGCCCCATACTTCAAACCCAGAGTGATTTACTAAGCTTTTACTATTACCAATGACATGAGCATACTAAACTGATACGGTTAGTTCCAGCAACCACAAAAAGTAACACAACAGAAGTCAGTGATTTCTGCAAACAAAATAACTACAGGAAGTACACCTATTCCTGGGCCTGAAATTCAGACTTCATGTCAACAGTCTAGAAAGATAAATAAATCATCCCGGGTAATCAGATAGTGTGCTTGTCCCAAGTGCGGGAAAACTGCATTTAGGAAGAGAATGTTTGTTCCTGCCTGGCCTCCCAAACAACTCTGGCAATTTATCTCATCTCAGTGGTTTATAGGTTTTGTTTATCTCATTGAGGTCCCCTTCTCTGTCCCATACATTTCTGTAGAACAGCAGACCCTTTCGTTTTTACAAAATGGGGGCTGTTCTCACAGTGCTTGTGCCTGAGGCTGGAATCTGCAGGTGCAGGCCTCCAAGATTCATGGGCAGCCATCCCTGGAAAGCTGCACCCTTCCCCAAGTGCAAGAAACAGGCTGCAGAAACTTTTCCCAGTAATGGCATACGCTTGTAATTTTTAATGAACCTACCCAGTGACATACCCTTACAGCTATTTTCATAAAGAAACCAGAACGTTTGTATAAAAATGGAAATAATTTTTAGGAGATGTTAGCAAAAGAAAAGATTTATTAAAAAAAAAAAAAAAGGTTTCCAACCTCTTCAAAGGTTTAAAAGGCTTATTTCAACAACAGAGTATAATTTATCATTAGCAGCATTTTCCTCTGTATAATAATGGGAGCAATAAATAGTACACAGAATGGAGTCACTGGCCCGTCTTTGGAGATTCTGAAGTGTGTCTGGAGAGGGACATATTGCCACTATTTTGAAAACACTAAAAAGCCTCTTCTCACTTGGAGTCAGGGGAGCCTGGTCTTTTCCTGACACAGACCTGAGTCTTGTGTATAGCTTTCCCTTGCTGTGACATTGTGAGCAATTACTTAACTTCTTCAAGACTTAATTTCTTAAAGAATAGTGATAATCACCTCAGAGAGTTGTAAACCTTGAATGATATATAATGTATTTCTTGTTTATTATTATTACCCTGATTGAAATGTTATTATCATTATTAATATCATCATTGAAAAGGCATTTTTCTCACTGGCTGATGAATAGTTTTATGTGTCAACTTGACTGGGCTGAAGAATGTCTAGACTGCTGGTAAGATATTATTTCTGGGTTTGTCTATGAGGGTATTTCTGGTATAGATTAGTATTTGAATTCGTAGACTGAATAAAGGATGCTCCCTTACCAACACTGATGGGCCTTATCCAGTCTGTTGAGACACTGAACAGAACAAAAGGCAGAGGAAAGATGAATTTGTTGTTTTTAGCTTCCGATGGGGCATCTTTTTTTTTTTTTTTAACATATAATGTATTATTTATTTCAGGGTACAGGTCTATGAATCATCAGGCTTACACATTTCCCAGCATTCACCATAGCACATACCCTTCCCAACATCCATAACCCAGCCACCCTATCCCTACCCCTCCACCCCCCAGCAACCCTCAGTTCATTTCCTGAGATTAAGAGTCTCTTATGGTGGGGTGCCTGGGTGGCTCAGTGGGTTAAGGCCTCTGCCTTCGGCTCAGGTCATGATCTCAGGGTCCTGGGATCGAGCCCTGCATTGGGCTCTCTGCTCAGCTGGGAGCCTGCTTCCCCCTCTCTCTCTGCCTGCCTCTCTGCCTACTTGTGATCTCTCTCTCCCTGTCAAATAAATAAATAAAATCTTTAAAAAAAAAAAAAAAAGAGTCTCTTATGGTTTGTCTCCCTCCCCGGTCCCATCTTGTTTCATTTTTTCCCTCCCTGCTCCCCACGATCCTCCGCCCCTGCCTCTCAAATTCCTCATATCAGAGAGGTCATATGATAATTGTCTTTCTCTGATCGACTTATTTCGCTTAGAATAATACCCTCTAGTTCCATCCACGTTGTGGGGTATCCATTTTTTCCTGCCCTCAGACATCCTGATTCTCAGGCCTTAAGATTCAGACCAGAACTTTCACCATTGGCCTCCCCACTCTCAATTCCTCAGACTCAGACTGAATTACATCATGAGCTTTCCTGGCTCTCCGGCTTTCAGACAGAAGTTCATGGGGCTTTCTGCCCTCCATAATTCAGTGCACCAATTCATATAATCAATCAATCTCTCTGTACATATACAATATTAAACATAGACATATATATTTAGTACTCAGTTTAATTTGATATACAATTTTACTTTTTATTTTTATAATGCAGTGTATAGTATGACATCACAAAGTAATAGATTGCATATACAGGATAAGAGAG
Source organism: Potos flavus (assembly GCA_028534135.1). Taxonomy (NCBI): domain Eukaryota; kingdom Metazoa; phylum Chordata; class Mammalia; order Carnivora; family Procyonidae; genus Potos; species Potos flavus. The sequence goes on from JAPYYM010002735.1 coordinate 6,043, forward strand.
TCCAAGGTTTTGTGTGTGTGTGTATATGATATCTGCATACACACACACACACACACACACACAGAAATCTGATAGATAGATAGATACATAGATAGATCTCCTATTGTTTCTATTTTTCTGGAGAACCCTGACTAAGACACTGGCCATATGTTCATGACAAAGGGGAAAGGGACTAAGTCAATTCCTATTTTCTGGTCATACGATAAAGAGAAAACAATATTGGAAAACAATCAAAATGAAACATCAGTTTCCAAATAATGTTTGTAAGTAGTGAGGAAAAACTGACTTTCATAGGTGCTATGGGGTAGAGAAAAGAAGGAAATATAAAGATGGCCCAAGCTGGCCATGCAGATATATTCCACTGTCCACAAAGATTCTATGAGTTGTACACGGCAGAACACACTATACTCAAATAAAAGAACGCTCAAGAAACAATACTTGCTTTCTTGAATAAAGTTTTCTGGTAATCAATATTTGTAAACAAAAAAGAGAAAGATAATAGGTAGAGCTAACATATTTCAGCATGCCAAACAGTCATTTCCAAACTGTTGGTGTACCTAGAGGAGTAAAACAAAAATTTTATGGGGAATCAACACAGGATGCACTACTTGTATGTACGTTTACCAGATAATGACTTAAAAAAAAATCCTTACCATCAATCTACTATCACAAAAAAATCAATAAAGCGTGGAATTTTATCACTAAAATGTAGGAAGGACATGGTCAAAAATAAAGTCTTTTAAAAGGAATAAACTTGGTTTTGTGAAAAGCTCCCTATATGTTTCCAAGGTCTGGTGAAGTCATCCTTAAACGTAGGTACTCATCCATGCATATCAATTTGGGAACCACCTACATAATGTTAGATTGACTGCAAAAATTTTATTTCATGAATTTATTGAAGAGAATTTTACATGTTCGTGTGGCTGTAGTTTTTTGGTTTGTACGTTTTTATAATTTTTATGAGCAATTTTTTATTTTCTGAAAGGTAAAAAAATAATATAAAGCTTTATACTAGGACTTATTCTCCTGAGTTTTACTCTCTGAGGCTGAAACTTCAATATCCAGCTTCAAAGTCTTCTCACTTCAGCTTTCCACCAAGCATGAAGGAACTTTTGCTTTCAACTTAGATGGAGGAAGAAGAATGGAATTTACCCTTCTGCCTGAAACAACTAAAACCCTGAGACAGACAAAACCCAAAACAATGGTTTTTAAGATCCTGAACTCCAGGTAACACAGGATACTAATCCTAAGAGATGGAAAACAAATGAAGGGAGCCCTACAGTTGTCCATGTTTGTTGCCTTGAAAGAATTCCTAGGTGATGGCACAGGGAAGAAAAGCCCAGGAGGAGCCTGATGGTCTACTAGACATGAGGAGACATATCTGAGATTCCAAGGAGAAGGGCAGCTCAAGTTTTCAGGACAGTGTACCAGAAACACAAGGGCTGCACAGAGCTAGAATTCTGAAAATTGACAAAGGGTTTCTACTAAATATTCAGCCGGGTACCAGTCACAGGACCAGGACATATCTGTGAGGAAACTGCTTGAGGCATAGGAAAGAGCCACCTGAAAACCCTAGAGGTTACTGACCCTAGAGGTAACAACACACACACAGGCTATAGATAGTGCCTGCTCCCATCACCCAGGCCACTGTTGTATGAGCACTGAAAATAATTAGTCCAAAACGAAATACTCATCTAATCTTTATTTTATTTTATTTATTTATTTGACACAAAGAGAGACAGACAGAGAGAGAGCACAATCAGAGGGAGCAGCAGAGGGAGAGGAAGAAGCGGGATCCGTGCAGGGATCATGACCTGAACTGAAGGCAGACACTTAACCAACTGAGCCACCCAGCTGCCCCCATACTAACCTGATCTTGCCAAACAAATCTTAAAAGCAATACCCAAAAGAATAAAACTGTTGACATGTAACTGTGCTGTTTCCCAGAACAAAGCAAGATTTAAAAGAATATAAAAATATCCAGCACCCAACAAGTTAAAATTCACAATGGCTGACTTCCACTAAAAAGTTAGCAAGCATTCAAAAAACACAGAAAAATATGACCCATGGCAAGAAAACCAACTAACTGAAACTGACACAGCACCAAAACAGATGTTAAAAAGCAGACAAGAAATTAAGACAGGCATTAAAACTATAACCCATATGTTAAAAAAAGTTAAGTGAAAATATGGAAGATATGAAAAAGACAGGAACTGAACTTCTGGAAGTGAAAATTACAATGTGTGAAACAAAAAATACACTAGATGGGATAAATGGCCTAGCAGACAGTGCAGAAGAAAAGATTAGTAAACTTGAAGGTATAGCAATAGAAATCATCCAAAAAGAAATACAGAGAGAAAAAGATTAAAATAATAATAAAAGAATCAGTGAGCTATGGAATAATGTTAAGCAGTCTAATATATGTATAATTAGAATCCCCAAAGGAGGTTGGAGGGGGACGGACAAATATGTGAAAGAAATTATCCAAATTGATGAACTCTATAAGCCCACAGATCCAAGAAGCTCAGTGATCTCTAAGCACAAAAAGCATGAAAAAACTAAACTGAAATACATCATAATCAAATTACTCAAAACCAGGGATAAAGAGATTATAATTTACTAATCCAGAGTAGAAAGATAGTTCATGCACAGAGTAACCAAGAATGAAAGCAGCTATCTCACTGGAAGCAATATGAGCAAGATGATAGTGGAAGAAGATGATATGAGCAAGATAATAGTGGGAAAAAGAAGATATAAAGATGATATCACTAGAGATTCTATAGATATTATAAAAATAATAAAGCAATATTATGAATAAACCTTTTCAAAAAGTTGGATGATTTATAAAGGAAATGGACATATCCCATGAAACACTAACCACCCAAGTTTACTTAGGAAGAAATGAGTAATCTAAATAATCCTATATCTATTACAGAAATAGACCACTTTGTTTAAAACATTCCCACAAGGAAAACTCCAGCTTACATGGTTTTACTTGTGAACTCTACCAAAAATGTAAAGAAAACTTACTATCAAGTCTACACAGTTCCTACAAAAAATTGAAGAGGAGGTAATACTATCCAACACCTCCTAGGAGGCCAGCATTATCTTATCATACTAATGCTTGGTAAGGATATTACAAGAAAAGATAAAGATTAATATCCCTCATGAACAAATTCAAAAATTCTAAATAAAATTTTCATAAACTGAATTAAACAATATATAAAAGAAATAAAAATATATGAGAGGTAGAGTTTATCCAAAAATGTATGAATGGTTTAACATTTGAAAATCAATCAACGTAATTCCCCATATTAACAAACGAAATTAAATAAGCCTAATAATATATTAAAGATACAACGATAGTATTTCCATGCTAAGAATCCACAAAATATGTACAGATACATTGAGTTGCTTCAGGATCAAATCTTCTAAATGATCTCTGAGAGGAATACATTTGCAAAACTTTGAGCAGATATAACCTCTAGAAAAATCTGATACTGGGGCACCTGAATGGCTCAGTGGGTTAAAGCCTCTGCCTTTGGCTCGGGTCATGATCTCGGAGTCCTGGGATTGAGCCCCGCATTGGGCTCTCTGCTCAGCAGGGAGCCTGCTTCCCTCTCTCTCTCTGCCTGCCTCTCTGCCTACTTGCGATCTCTCTCTCTCTGCCAAATAAAATAAATAAAATCTTTAAAAAAAAAAGAAAAATCTGATACTGATACTGTAAAAGTTCCTTAAATACTGCTTTTAGGCACTTCCCAGGATGGAAAGAAGGAAGAAAGGAAAGAAGGAAGGAAGAAAGGGAGGGAGAGAGGGAAGGAAGGAAAGGGGGAAGGAGGAAAGGAAAGAGAGAGGGACTCAAAATAAGAAAAACCCTGAATAAGTATACTTTTAGGAGATTAAATTTTTCCTCTAATCATTATGAAAATGAAACAAACCTAAAAGATAAATAATGTTAGAGAGTGTATAAAAACCCAAAGTGCCTCACTAATCATTTTATCTGTCAGCAGCGAGGTGCCTCTCTTCAACTGCTACTGGGCCAAGGTGTGAGGGCTGTACAGACTGAACAGTGGTCCCTGAAGGGTGCACGGGAACCGGTGAAGCAGAAGGAGGTGCAATTGAGAGGTCCTAGCCGTGGCTAATTATTAGCCATTGTGGAACTATTTCAATATTTTAACAAACGGTTCAACAGCACCAGCATGAACTGGCTGAATATTTGGCCCTATGACATTCTAGTTTAGACTGAAAAACATACACATTAAGCAAAAGAGAACTACCCCACAGTCCATCAGCATCACTTCTGATCTAAGAAATAAGTCCATTAAAGAGTCAGGAAAAGCAGTGTTCCAGGAGCCTGCATATCAGAGCTCTTGTCCAGCCTGGACCAATTAGCAGCTGTGGAAACTCTGTCAAGCGACTTGATGCCTCTCAGCATCAGTTCTCTCACCTGTGAAATAGGAGAAAGAGACAGGAAAACAAAAGAGAACAGAGACTGGGAACTACAAAGTAAAGAGAAAAGAAAGAGGTGGACACTTTACAGAATGCAGAAGCAAGGGAGAAAGGCTTGGACACATGGCATTGGGATGAAAGCTGAAGGGACTCAAAAAAGATTATTCTCCAAATAAAGATGGAGAAAGTAAGAAGTTGAGATAAAAAATATCAACATCAAACTTCCTCTATTTTCCCATTAAATAATAAATTCAAGGAGGGTAGTCCACAAAAATCACGAATAATCTTTCTCCTCCTCCTCCTTTTATTTGTCTTTTTTAAAATCTAGTTTATTTCACTTAGCATGGTTTTTTTTTTCCCCCAAAATTCATCCATGTCGTATCGTGTATTAGAACTTCATTCCCTTTTTTTTTTTTTTTATTCGGGAGAGGGAGACAGAGATAGGGACAGAGAGCACAAGTGGGGAGAAGAGGAAGAAGTGGGCTCCCTGCTCAGGATCGATGCAGGGCTTGACCCCAGGACCCTGGGATGAGGATCCCATGACCTGAACTGAAGGCAGACGCTTAACCGACTGAGCCACCCAGGAGCCCCAACTTTATTCCTTTTTATGGCCAAATAAGATTTGATTGTATGTATATACCACATTCTGTTTATCCATTTTTTCTCTTAAAAATTTTTTTGAGATAAAATTAACATTTACCATCAGATTAGTTTCAAGTGTATGACATAATCATTTGTTATTTTTGTACCTATTGTGAAATGATCAATAGTCCGGTTAACATCCATCACCACACACAGTTACAATTTTCTTGTGATGGAGCCTTTCTTCTTCATTCAAGTTATATTTTTTCTTATTTTTTTCTAAGAAATGTTTGTATTCACTATAACAATGTTTTTTCTATATATGAGTCAATTTGGATATTTTTAATACATTGCCCACATACTTTGTCTCCTCATTAAAGACTAGACCGTGTAACTTAGTAAATCAAGATGCAGAAATTTGTGCTATTCTCCAAAGAAGACATACAAATGGCTAACAGACACATGAAAAAATGTTCATCATCATTAGCCATCAGGGAGATTCAAATCAAAACCATGCTGAGATACCACCTTACACCAGTTAGAATGGCCAACATCAACAAGACAGTAAACAACAAATGTTGGAGAGGATGTGGAGAAAGGAGAACCCTCTTACACTATTGGTGGGAATGCAAGTTGGTGCAGCCACTTTGGAAAACAGTGTGGAGATTCCTGAAGAAATTAAAACTAGAGCTACCCTATGACCCTGCAATTGCACTACTGGGTATTTACCCCAAAGATACAGATGTAGTGCAAAGAAGGGCCACATGTTCCCCAATGTTCATAGCAGCAATGGCCACAATCGCCAAACTGTGGAAAGAGCCAAGATGCCCTTCAACAGACGAATGGATAAAGAAGATATGGT
>JAPYYM010002736.1:0-11934 GCA_028534135.1 Potos flavus
AAATTAAGAGATGTATTACACCTTTCGGGGCACCTTCGTGGCTCAAGTCAATTAAGCTTCCTACTCATGATTTCAGCTCAACTCATGATCTCAGGGGTTGTGAGATCAAGCCCCACATCGGGCTCTATGCTCAGAGGGAAGTCTGCTTGAAGATTCTCTTCCTCTGCCCCTCCCCCCACTCTCTCTCAAATAAATAAATCTTTTTTATTTAATGTATTATATTAAAAAATATTTTAAAAGATGTGTTACACCTTGTGATTACACAAACTAAAACCAACATTTGCCCACAATAACACTGCACAGTGTACAGAAATACATATAAAAAAGATGCACTTTAAACATACAAGCACATTTCAAATGAGGGGGGGCCTAGAAGGAAGCAGGTGATGGGAATAAAAGGAAATAAACAGCTAAAGAGACAGGACTCGGAGACCAATGAGCATGGGGTGCCACAGAATGACAGCAGAGTAGCTGAGTCTTCTGAAACCGAATCCAAACACACAACGCTAAACACAACCTCACGAAAATGAAGAGAGAACAATGGGGGAGAAAGGTGGTATGAGGAAATGGCCCAACAAACAATACAGAGAGGTAAAAACTGAACACTGTGTAAGAGGAGCTAAACTGAAAAAGGGTAACAAATTCTAAAGCATCTTTAATAGGAATCTTGGAAAAAGACAACAAGAGAGACAATATTCCTGAAGGAAATTCCACAATTATGAACCACATGAATCTTCAGATTCCAGAAATATTACAAGCCAAGCAGAACAAATATTTTTATGCATTTTTTACTTCAATCAATTAATTAATATATACTGTATTATTAGTTTCAGAGGTAGAGTTTAGTGATTTATCAGTTGCACACAACACCCAGTGCTCATTACATCACATGCCCTCCTTAATGTCCATCACGTAATTACCCATCCCCCGCCCATCTCCCTTCTAGCAACCCTGTTTGTTTCCTATAGTTAAGTCTCTTATAGTTTGTCTCCCTCTCTGATTTCATCTTATTTTCTTTTTCCCTCCCTTCCCCTATGCTCATCTGTTTTGTTTCTCAAATTCCACATACAACTAAAATCATATGATAATCGTCGTTCTCTGATTGACTTATTTCACTTAGCATAATATCCTCTAGTTCCATCCACATCATTTCAAATGGTAAGATTTCATTTCTTTTGGTGGCTGAGTAATAGTCCACTATATATATATATATATATATATATATACACACACACACATACACATACCCACATCTTTATCCATTCATCTGCTGATGGACATCTGGGCCTTTTCCAGGGCTATAGCCCACATCTGGACTATTGTGGAACAAATATATATATTTTTTAAATTCATGTCTTAACTATATGAAACTATATATTATCACAAAACTAGGAAAAAATATTAAATCCTATCTGAAGGGAAAATATTACTAGCAAAGTAAGGACAGATACATTGACGACAGACTGCTTATCAACAATAAAATACATGGGGCACCTGGGTGGCTCAGTCAGTTAAGCGTCTGCCTTCAGCTCGGGTCATGATCCAAGGGTCCTGGGATCCAGCCCTGCATCAGGCTCCCTGCCTGCTTCTCCCTCTCCTACTCCCCCTGCTTGTGTTCCCTCTCTCCCTGTATCTCTCTCTGTCAAATAAATAAATAAAATCTTTTAAAAAATTATTACAACAATAAAATACATAAGAAAATCATGAAAAGATATCACAAAAATTCAGAGGGAAAGTGATGTCAATATAGAATTCTATACCCAGCTATATTAGCAGCCCAAAATGAAGCAAAACAAAAATCTTTTGAGACACAAAAATCATTTGAGATTGTCACTGAGGAAACTATTGAATATTATAGCTCACCAAGAAGGAAATGAGGCCTGCAGTAACAAGTGGGTTTTCTGCCACTGTGCCCAGCCTACGTAGTCATCCCTGCTCTGACTGGTCACGCCTCTGTCCCAACTGGGGAGACAACACGCCATCCTAGATCTCAACTATTCAGACCATCCCGCCAGAAGCAGTGTTGAATAAAAAACTCCATGAATACGCTGGCAAATTTAAATAAGAATTTGCTTTAAAAAAGACAAGTGAGCATGTTAAAAAGAGGCAGAATTAAAATTCTAGACAAAACAATGTGGAAAGTAGGAGAAAGAGATCAGAATGAACAAAGTTCAGGAGAAAGATAGATGTGTTCATTGACTATAAGCTTTATAAGTGAGGTCTTGATGTCCAGGTCACTAGGTTACCAACAATACTAGACACGGATTTGCAACTTTCACACCAGTAGGAGAAATAGGGAGAACACTCGCAACCTAACAGCAGCGGGGAAGTTTGGGAAGGTAGGCAGAGCACGAGTGACAAAGTGTAATTAGTAGAAAATAAGTAGAAAATGCCAGTGTATCAGAAATTCAAGGAAATATAAAAGGGCTTAAGTAGTCTACTAAAAACAACGTATTTTTTTAAAAATCTTGTGAAGTGCAGCTATAGTGTTCATTGGAGAAATGTATAATTTTAAATGTATTTCTTTTTAAAAGACAGAAAGACTAGAAACAGTAGCTGAATATTCAATTCTCTATGCTGGAAAAATAAAGGAAACTCAAAGAAATTAGAAGGAAGATATAAAATACAAAACAAGAAACTAAATAAAAACAAAAGTTATGTTTTTAAAGAGCCTAATAATAGAGAAAAATATTTCAACAAGGCACAAGTAATAAATAGGGATGAAGAAGGAGACTATGGGTCAACCAGGTCCTTTTCAATCATCAGCAAATACTTCAAAGGAGATGATGACATTTTGGTCCTCTCCTGAAGTTCAGCGAGTGCCCTGGAGTGGCAGGAAATAAGGTTTTCTTCTTAACGCTGAGCCAGAAGTGTCCACTTATCGCCTTTTTACACCTTTTTAAATCTTCAGCAGCAGTGAGGTAAGCACTGTCGCCCCTGTTTATAGGTGAAGACACATGGGTTGGGGACATTGGAAAACACATCCGCACTCACTCAGCTAGTTAGTGAAGAAACCAGGTTCCAAACTCAGGATGGTCTCATTTCAAAATTCATAATCCTAACACTATAGCACTTTTCACAGTTTCTCCCACGGGTGAGGGTAGGAGAGCTGGGACGGGGAGAGAAACGGGGAGAAAACGTAAGGTCGGGATTGAAGTATTCCTTTACTCTTGACAAACTGTGACCTTCCCATTTTGTCAGCCTGACACAGGATATCGTCCCACTGTTAGGCGTACCCACGTGTACCCACATCTTCCAGAAAACACTAGAATCTGAAAACACTGGTCTCACCCGGAAACAGATGAAGAGGCATTAAAGCTGGTAACTTATAGCTCATATGAATTTAGGCTTACTGTCTTCTAAAGCTTAACGATGACACTTTTATATTAGAATTCATTTATTGTAAGTCTTTAAAAAATATAAACAAGTAACTCAGTCAAATATATTTTCATTTCCAGAGTCTTATATGTTCGCTAAGGAAACTGCAGAATGTAATTTAATCCATCTGCGTCTTATTTTTAATTCCCTGATCCCATACGCTAGTGAGAGGAGCAAATCATAGGTTGCTCCTATGTGGTTGAGGCACAGGTAATTACCTTAGATCAATGTCATTCTGTGGTTTAGGATTGTGGTCCCAAGTCCAGTTTTTAATGGTACCCAATTAAGACCTCCTTGGATTGGCCATAGAATCCTGGGACTGTATGCAACAAAATGCCACAAAGTGACTCCTTCATAAGTCCATTCTGATGCATCTATCCCAAGGGATTGTTTCATGCCTGAATCCAAATCTTTATGTCAGACACCAGCAAGAAGAGCAGAACCAGCAGGCATAATTGTGTTTAAGTAATGAGAATGCGTACTTGAAAGGTACATACCCATATGCACCTGTATCAAATGTCACTTTGACTTTTGGTTGGTAGGTATTCTATTTTCTTTTAGTGCCAAAATGGGAAAAAACAGACAAAGAAACACATACTCTATAAATGTATGAGGTACAGAATGTATGTTACAAACATACATTCTAGATTCAGAAAGCAAGATAACATCCCCAACAAGAAAGAGCCAAGAGAAAACATTGCCAGGTTATATGTCATAAACATCTATTTGGTAGATATAACCTTGGTGACAATTCTCAGAGAGTGTTTTTAAAAGGCACCAATAAGCAGAGGAAGAGAGGCAGCCATTTGGAGGAATAGATATGAACACGCAGAATAAATATTTCAGGGATTTCCAGTCACTGGGATTTTGTACGTAGCTCAGGCACATGAAGATAAGATCCAGGGAAAATGAAATTCTGGTTAGGTAACACGTGGCCTTACTCATAAATACTTACTAAAAGTTGAAATGGTGTTGTAAACATTGCCTAACTAGAAACAAAATGCCAGTGTTTAGAACAAAGTACTCTGGATTCAGAAGGAAGCATAAGTGAGTAGAACCCGTAGCCTGGGCCAGATGGCACTCCAGCAAAAACAGATAGAGACTAGCCCTGAGTAGGCAAAGGTATGATCTTCCTATAGACCGCACACTGATCGTGAAGCAACAGGAAAGCAATGCAATATTTGGAATAGACTATCCTGGTGAAGAAACAACAACAACAATGCAAATTTCCTTTTGGCGGGCCAACTGGCTCCAAAGAAAATCCTAGAGTCTTTCCAAAACTTTCGGTGAAACCAATATAATAATCAGACAGTCTCAGAAGTATATTGAAGAATTGGGCTCTTGTACCTACATAATGCATGAGTTCTCCTACAGGGCCTGGAAGGCAGAATATAGAACATTCTGGTTGTGTGCATCACATTGTGTAATAGATGATGGAGTTAAATCCCAGAAGGGTTGGCTGATTTGGTCACGATTTTCTTAGCGTGTTGTTGTGTAGCCCATTAACATGGTCAGTGAAGCAGGAAAGCCTTCTTTTATATGGAAGAAAATCAGCCCATTTAAGAAGGAAAATCAACTTAAGAAAAAAATCCCCAATGTTCTCATTACTTCACAGTCCCACTTCCATTCCATTCTTGAAGATGTCTAGAGGCCCTGGGTACGATGCCCTCTCTATAGTGAGGCAATGTTTGGGGCTCATCGGCAAGGCCAGTTTACTGAATTTGTGGGTTCATGTTCAAAGTGAATGTTCAAAGTCCCAGGCATCTCAGAGTTTGACCATCGGGCATCACTCTGAGCTTGGTGGAAAAAAAAAAAAGATAGTAAAGGATCAAAAGGAGTAAAATTCAGTGATGAAAGGGTTCTTCTGTGTTTTGAAGGGCATGATTACTATGCATTAAGGAATGAGGCAAAATTGCTGGTGTGGATGGAATTCTGGCTCAAGAAAACTAAAAAGAAAAATAACTCTGTATCAGTCCGAGGAAGACCCATCCCTTGATCTCCACTGCCCATGTGTGTCATGGAGAAATCTATAAGAAAAGGGGCACAGGAAATGCGATAGTCCTCCCATAAGCCTCCTATCACCTGCTTTCCTAAATGCCACGTAGGGGTTTCGGCAGAGCTCAGCTGAGGCCCCAGCGGCTCTAGCTTCAAGCCCTGGGTGTGAGTTACCTGGTGGGAGAGATCACTGGGTCAGGGCTGGGGAATACATAAATAACATATATTTTGCAAATTCACCTGCAGACAGGTGAAAGATGATTTGAATTAGCGCAAGGCGCAAAGCTGGAGTATTATCATGACAAGGACTGAAATCAACTGGCGTCTCACACGTGTCCGAGGTGGGGTAGGCAGGTGCTGGGTACAGCAGGGAGCTAGGAACTCGGCAAGAGTTGCAGCATGGCAGGAAAAAGCAAAGGGCCCCCGTGCCGATGGGAGGAAGCATGGGAAGTTTGTGAAGGGCTCGTGTCGTTATCACTGTAACTGGCACTCACTCCACACTCATCACTCGAAGAAGAAACAGAGGCTTTGCAAAGTCAGGTCGGTAGGCTCCAAACAGGGCCGACCACCAGAACCGCCCTGCAAAACTTATCCCAAATACCAGTGCTTGGGGTCCGTGGTCCAAAGGGAGCTCTGGAGGTGGGAACTGGTCAGCTGTACTTGTCAAATTCTATCTTGGTGATTCTGATGATGCACAGAGAGAAGAAGACAGAAAGGGTCAGAGAGATGGGGGTTATCAGACCCCTTCGATCCAGGAGGAAAGCCTATTAAATGTTTTTTAAAATGCTTTAAAAAAGACCTATATTAAAAGACTTACATATTTTTTATTTTTCATTTTGTTAGGTTAGATTTTTTTTTAAACTAAGTATTAATAGTTAGTGTACCAGTTTGTTTGTTTTTTTCAGTGTATCAGTGCAACAGCAAGAAACACAGATGATTTTGGAGAGGGTTTATTTTCCCCTGTTTAGCGCTAAAGGGAGAATAACGCCGTGCACCTCCCAGCAGTGGAGACCCATGAAAGGGGAGGGTCCTGTTGGATCGTTCCGTGTCCCAGAGCAGAACTGGCTAAAAACGGAAAGCTGCACACGGTAGGAGGGAGCGTTCGGAAAGGCCCGGCCCAAGGCTGACTCGAAGGACGAGGACATTTTAGGCCCAGGCTTCTCAGGCTCCAGCGTGTGTGAGAATCGCCGGAGGATTTGCTAACACGCACGTCCTGATTTAGGAGCTCAGGGGCAGGGCCTGAGACTCTGCACTTCCGGCCTGCTTCCAGGTGATGCCGGCAACCACAGGCACTCTTTGCGGGAGCAAGATGTTTCTGTAGCCCAGCAGCGAATACCTGCCGAGAAGGCAGGAGGAGGGTGGCAAAACCAGGGGGCCAAACTCCATGAACCACTGCAGAACGGGGCACTGCTCCCTCAAGATCTGTGCAATCCCCAGTTTGTTTCCCAAGCAAATTTCTGTGCCTCTTAGCCCCATATTCCAATCATAAGAGCATACGGTTGAACCCCAAAGGAAGGCTAGACCCCGAATGGCGGCAAGAATGACATCGGGGGTGGTAGCCACATGACATGGCGTCCAGAAAAGGGAGCCAGGCACTAATTCCTTGATGCAAAGATTAAAAAGAGCAGGTAGGTGATTCAAACGGTTCACAGAGAATACAATCTTGTCCAAAAATTAGAAAGAAATCTAATAAATCATTTTACTTAAAAAACACACCAAATACTAACGACACACACACGAAGGAGAATGATAGCTTTGTGAGCAAATTAGTAATAGGATCACCTATGATCACTCTGTCCACAGCAGGGGAAATGCAAAGGATCAGAGACTGCAGACTTCTAACTAAATTACCTTGAAATCACAGAACTTCTGATTATCCTTTCTTTTTTTTTTTCTGACCAGAAAGCTAGGGCCACGGCCAGGCCTAAAGCTTATGATTCTTATGACAAAATCTGGGCTGGAACTCACATAACTACACATTTTTACCAACATAAATACTAGTCTACGCACTGATTTTTTTAATGTACTCACATTTATAGATTCATTAGAACACATATTCATGTCAGAAAACATTTTCTCTGTTTATTGTTTTATACAATATTTATTAGTATCAGTTAATTAAAAGAGAAGGGTGATGTGTAGTTCATACCTGGATGCATTCCCAGAAGAATGAGAATGCAAGGTCTTTATCACAAAAGGTTAAATTGGCCATTTGGTAAGTTCTTCCTTTCCAAATGTTCATAAAGCCAAACATAACATTATCTCGACTTCGTAGATCTCTATCCTTGAAATTGTATTAAAAGAACCATCAGCTATATAATAACTAAAACAATTTTTTTTTAATCTTGGAACACTGAAAAAGTAAATTAAATTTTAAAAAAATAAAACAAATTTTTAAGGATGCCACAATTTCCATTTTGGTCTGTTCAAGTTGGAATATGCTGTAAAAATAACACTTTCTGATTTACAAACCAGGGTTTTCTTTTCACACACTTGCAAAGCCTTTGGGCAAGAGGTTGAGTTGAAAGTTAAACATCTATTTGCATTTGGTTTAGGAAATCCTTGTCACTTTCCCATGAAATTTCAGCTGTCTCAGTGGATTTGGCGGAGATCAAAGCCCCAACGCTCCGAGAGCCTCGGGTTTAATCCCTGCCAACAGTCAATCATTTGATTCTTAAATACAAAGAGCTACTCCGGGCACAGGGCTGCCCACAGGGTTATGACTTCATACGGCCCTGTTTCCACCTGCCTGGGATGCATTCTCTTCCACGTATTGCAGAGATTTTGCAAAATTGGTACAAGAACAATCTAAAATGCAGACTTGTGCTCAGAAGGGAGTGCCAGGAAACACCGATGAAAGTCTTCCCCTCTCTTCCTGCCTGGTGAGCAAGCGGCACGGTGTGGGGTTCTCAGGTGTGGGCTCACATCATGGCTGAGCCACGGACCTGGGGTTTCTACTCGGGGACCCGGAAGGGCCCCTAGGCCCCTCCAGGAAGAGGCGGGGTCCATCAGACCTCAGAATCTACTTTCTTTCAACCACATCGCATAATCTCATGTTATTATATACGCTCAGGAAAAAAATACTTTGTGACTATCACTTTGTTAATATCAACATTTTCAGGACATGTTTAACGAGGAGGATATGCGGGGCGCCTGGGTCGGTCCGTCAGCTCAGGTCATGATCCTAGGCTCCTGGGATCGAGCCCTGTGCTTCTCCCTCTGCCCCTGCCCCCTCCCTGCTTATGTGCTCTCTCTCTGTCTCTCTCTGACAAATAAACAAATAAAATCTTAAAAAAAAACCAATATAAATAAACAAATAAGTAAATAGGAGGATATGCCTGTAATTAATCTCAAGCGGGGACCAGGATGGTAAAAGATTTTATAAGCATCAGTGGATGCCGTAAGTTTCAGCTAGTGGTGATGGGGTAAATTGTATTAAAACTGTCATTTTTAGAGCAATGGACTCTCCTAGTTGAAACTATGGAGGCTGAATCTTTATTTTTGTTTTATGGCAGATTCATTAAAAATGATTGATAAAAATGATTGATTAGCCAAGTAACAAATAATGATAATCTAATATATATAATTATAGTATCAAATGCTCACAAATATTCTAGTCTTTCACTCTCTCATGACTTAGAGGGAAAAAAAAGGATTTTCTTTTTCTGGGTGTACTATTCAGTGGTACCATTCCACATGTGGAAAAATGTTTAACAAGGAAAATAACTGAATAAGAACAAAGGAAATTACTCTGACTGAGGAAAAAGGAAGAAAATCTTCATTCTCATAGAAAAGAAAGTGAAGCCATTGATGTGAAGAAAAAGAAATCGCAGTCAATTATCATTATTCTGTAGTAGTCGTATTTTCAAGAGCCGAATTTTCCATCTTACTAACTAGGAACTCAGGACTGCACTTGTATGGAAAAAAGAAGACCCGGGCAACTGATATACCACGTGACCCATCACAGCTCTGCTAAATGCAGCCTTTCTGCTCCTCTGCATTGTTTCTCAAAGACCATGAAAGTAACGACTATTCACAATAGAATTGCAATCTATCAACAAGTCACTTTTTCCACAGAAATAATCAATGAAGAAACAGCAACAGAGCCTGCAGCTCATCTCCAAAATACGATTTATAAACTTTGGATTAATGTTTTATTCATGCTTCCTCGCCAAACAAAATGAAAAGAAAAAATAAACAGAAATGAATTACCATCCTTTTAAGATAGAAGGTATTACACATAGAAAAGCAAAAAAAGAAAAAAAGCTTGTAAATTTTGAAATCATCAGTGCTGCCGAGTATGACATCAACTGTGGAGAAATGATGAAGTATAGAGCTTGCAACCTAGCACCTATAATCATAACAGAACCATTCTCATCTCTAAATTTCTGAATACAAACTATTAAAAAATAATAGATACATTGTATTCTTTCATCCTCTGGTGGCTGATGTCTGGATAATACAGCCCAAAACTCTATACAAATGAATGGGCTTTTCCTTTAACCACTATTATAAATTAACCCCTTTTCCTCCCATGGCCAGTTTTTTTTAAGGATGCACAAAAAGAAATCTAAACATGTAAGTCCTCTTCCCCAGAACTGAATTAATGGAGGTCGGCAGGTGGTTTCTGCCAACTCATTAGGGAGCCCACACACTTGAAATCAAACTTCAGTGTACCTAAGAAATAGACCCAAGAGGAACCAGTATTCATACCCAAAGCTTGCAGCCAAAAGCCTAGATTCATTTATGGAGTCTGCAGCTTACTCAGAAGTATGTAAATAGAGAACATTAACATAATGGGGGGGGGGAATCACAGTGTGAAAAATGTGAGTTTCTAATATCCTCTATTTGGTGCTCTACCATGATGTTCATTTTTTCACCTGAGCACATCCACCTTTCACGGAGGCTCGGCTTGGCTTCCACTCAATGCTGAGACCCAGGATCAAATCCTAGCTCTCAAACTTTGTAACTTTTGTGAACACTAAGGAGTTAACTAAACCCTTGGACTTGAGAGTTCTCATATATACATGGGGGGGAGGGGGGGAGACAGCCCATTGCAATAATTGTATTACTTAATATTACCTTGCAGAAGATGTCCCAAAATAAAAAATCCTGAAAAACTACAAGAGGCTAGATCCGGAGTCTTCCTTTTAAAATATGAGTCTTTGGATGTTTTCTCACTAGTAGAAGTCCCGTGCAATAGTGTCAGCCTCACTTTCGGACCAGAAATCACTTAGAGGGTTCACCTCTTGTCCAAAGGGGCAGGGCCCCTCTTGTTCCCCACCTCTGCCTCTGAGCAAGGTATTGGCAATATCCTTTCATGAAGAGGGGCGATGAAGTGAATCCCTCATCTGGCCATCATGGACAGAACTCCGTCCAGCCACTCTCCTGGGTGCTAGGGACAGCGTGGTGCACTAAGCCAGCAGATTCTTACCCTCGGGAAGCTTCCCTTCTCGGGAGGCTAAACAAACACACTCGGAGATGCGGCATACCCCACTGGGTAGTGATCACTCTGCAAAAAGGGAGTCGCAGGACGAAGAGTGGCGGGATGCTGGCAGCCAGGGCAGTGAGTGAGGGCTTCCTGGAGGGGGCAACCCATGACGGAGCGAGATGGGAACGAAGCAGGGGCTTTGCACGGTGTAAGGAGAAAATTCAGGGTGATTTTCCAGGTTTTTCTTTTTCAATATCCCCTTTTATGTAAAGAGTTTTTTAACATCACCAGCTCTTAAACACCCTCTTCGATTTGGGAGGTGTGATGTGAAGAAATTGAATCTCAGGTTTGACAAGCGGTGGCTCTTGTGGGTCAGGTGACTTCACAGGTGGAGAAGTAAAGCCAGTGCACATCTGCTGGGGCTGGACACATCTGGCCCTGGATGCAGGGCCCAGAACTCAAGGTCACTTGCCCTCCCATTCCTGTCTAGTTCATGCTCCGTCTGCCCCATAAAGGTCAAGGTTTTCTCACTGACTGAAACCTCGCAGAGGCAAGGAAGGAGAACATTTGTGAGATGCGGATTCCTCACACCCCAGGGGGGATCCCGCTCAAAGCCCAATTTCAACACAGGATTTTCTTTTTTTTTTCCCCAAATACTTTTAATCTTGTAATTTTTTCAGTGTTACAAGATTCATTGTTTATGTACCACACCTAGTGCTCCATGCAATACGTGCCCTCCTCAATACCCACCAGCAGGGTCGCCCATCCCCCCACCCCCTCCCCTCCAAAACCCTCAGTCTGTTGCTCTGAGTTCACAGTCTCTCATGGTTCTTCGCCCCTCCGATTTCCTCCAATTCATCCCTCCCTTCCCTCTCCCAATGTCCTCCATGTTTTTCCTTATGCTCCACACGTAAGTGAGACCATATGATAATTGCCTCTCTCCGCTTGACTTATTTCACTCAGCATAATCTCTCCCAGTGCAGTCCATGTTAAAATAAAAGTTGGGTAATCATCCTTTCTGATCGAGGCATAATATTCCATTGTATATATGGACCATATCTTCTTGATCCATTCGTCTGTTGAAGGGCATCTTGGCTCTTTCCACAGTTTGGCGATTGTGGCCATTGCTG
>JAPYYM010002737.1:0-11933 GCA_028534135.1 Potos flavus
AAAAAAAAAAAAAAAGAATTCCCTGTGCAGATACTCAGATGTTCCTCTTCCGGGCTTCCTGGGGTTGCTGGGCTCTGGGGCCGCGCGAGGGCTGTCTGGGCAGGAACCCCAGCCTTTTTTCCCCCTGGGTTTTTCCATCCATTCAGACATCATCCCTTAATTAAGAAACAACTCCCTCCATGCCAGGTCGCACCTAGGACCAGAGTTAGCTTGGCGGCTCCCATCTGTCCTATTTCTCAGGGCTCTAACATTTCCAGAAAACTTAGGACCGGACATGATCACCCGGTCCGTATGTCGCCGAGTTAAGGACAGTAAAAGGAAATGCCAGGGTGCCTGGGTGGCTCAGTGGGTTAAAGCCTCTGCCTTCTGCTCTGGTCATGATCTCAGGGTCCTGGGATCGAGCCCCGGGTGGGGCTTTCTGCTCAACGGGGAGCCTGCTTCCCCCTCTCTCTCTGCCTGCCTCTCTGCCTACTTGTAATCTCTCTCTCTCTGTCAAATAAATAAATAAAATCTTAAAAAAAAAAAAAGGAAATGCCAGAGGAAAGGTCCTTTTGAACACTCACACATGCATGCACACACACACAATTGAACACAGTCCAAGTGAAAGGGCCACATTTCTTACTGTGGGTCTGGCTCTGTGTAAACCTCACTATATTGTCCTTGTCTTTCTCACTTTGCCGCAGGCAGGTGAGAACATGACAACCCTGTCCGTGGGCTCATATTCCAGGAACGACTGGTCCCTTGCAGTCCCTGCCTGGGCCCACGGCCTGGGGCAGCAGAGGACCCCCCCATTAGTCTCTCCCCCTCCCCACTCTCTTGTGGAGCAGTCACGCTGTGCTTTACATCTTTCCCACCGCCAGCTCCCGGTATTTGCAGGAGGGGGGGCTGGGGAGCAATCCCGGCCCTGCGCCAGAGGATGGAGCAGCCGGGCCCTGGACACGTCAGCCCGCAGTCGCCACGCTCCTTTGTACCGGACCTGGACAGGGGCTCAGGCACGCCGGTCCGGCCTCGTCCTGGCCTGCGATCTGAGACTAGTCGCCGAAGCTCCCTCCCCGAGCTTCCATTTCTTGTTCTGTGAAATGGGTATATTGGCTCCTCATCACAAGGCCGGTGGATTAAGTGAGAGAGTGTGAAAGTATTTTGTGGACCATAAAGCTTGGGCCGGGGCGGTTATTATTATATGAGAAACTAGTAAACGGCTGAAGAAAGGGCACCCGAGACCTGATCTCAGCTTCTGGGTGCAAAGACAGTGCTGCATCCACCCCCGGGTCTGTGATCTTGGGGCCCCTCCAGCCCCACAAAGGAGCCAAGCAAGCCTGATCCCCGTGAGTCAAGGCTGCCTGTCCTGCCTGACATAGGGCCCGGCCTCTGGCCTGTGCTCAAAGGGTCTGGCCTCTGCAGAGGTTTCTGTTGACTTGTGGTGGCCCCCGGCATGGGTACGGATGCCTGTCACCCCCTAAATTGGAGAGAAGTGTGTGGAGGGCCTCCCCAGGGTGGAGGCCCTTTGGGGAGGGCTAAGGGGCACTGGGTCTGAGGACTCAGAGAAGGTCCAATACCTAAGTTTCAAGGCATCCACCAAGAAGCAGATTTGGAGGAACTCCCCCCGGCCCCCGGCCCCTGTTTTGGGGAGATGGAGCCGGAAACACACCAACCATGTCCCCAGGACAACTCGCCCTCTTCCCCGAGCTGTGCGGCTTCAGACATGGCCCTTTGCCTCTGGGAGCCTGTGCCTTCCTCTGTGAAATAGGCGCGAGTCCCTGACTCATGGGGTTGCTGTAGGCTTATATGGGATCCTGTAAGGGGGCCTCACTCGCGCGGGGGCCCCTGCCCACCTTCCCCTGAGGCCCTGGCAGAGCCAGACCCCGCAGAGAGAACCAAAGTGTCCCCAGGGAGCGTGCGTCCCGTGGCTGGGCTGCCCCCTCCACCCCGCGTGGGTCCCCAGGCCCCTCCCCAAACGGGGGCCAAGGGGACAGGTTTCCTTGGGCAGCCAGGCCCCAGCTCCCCACCCCCTTCCCCCAGCGGCTCAGCAGCCAGTTGTCATGAAGTCACTGCCACCTTCCCCAGCCTGCAACCCCCCCACGTCCGCCCCCGTGCTGACATCCCGTTTGGCAAAGAGGCTGGAAAAGTCGCTGACTCCTCCAGTCCCTGAGTTCACGGACTGGTCAGGGCCTGTCGCCCACAGGCCGACCACGTGGGCCGAGGGGGTTCGCAGCGAGAGGGAGAGGCCCCTCCAGGCCTTTATTCCCCGCCCTGAGCCAACCCCAGCCCCTAAGACACTCCTGCAACACACACACACACACACACACACACACACACACACACACACACACACATGCACACCCTCCATATACATGCCTGGACCTAGACCTGTGTGATTCACACCCCCCAACACACACACTCCACACTTGTACACACACTAGCCCCTTTCCGGTCCCATATAAACTGTCCCCCCCACAGACACGGCCACCCGTGTCTATAGTCTACCCACACGAGGCGGCAAGCAGGCCCTGCACACGCAGGGCCACACTCGTGTGCACCGCACACCGGCACTTCCTACCCAGGCCCGGCCGCTCCTGACTTCTCACCCCCTGCCCCCGGCCTGGGCCCTCGGCTTCATTCCGCCAAGGGGGACACTCGCAGACAGAGCCACACTTGGCCACCAGGACCCCAGGCAGCGGGAGCCGGGATGGCTCATCCCAGCCGAGCCCCTTCATTCTTAGTTGTGGAAACTGTGGCCCAGAGAGGGCAAGGGGATGGTCCAGCCACACAGCCGAAGTGCCAAGTGTTTCCAAGTGTCTGAGAGCGTGGCGGAGAAGGAAGGAAGCGTGTAGACTCCTCCCTCCCTCACTGCCGCCCTCCTCAAGGCCCTGACTCAGTTCCTCCCTGCGCTGGGCACAAGCAGCCCCCTGGCTTCCTCCGGGACGACTGCCAAGACCGGGAGCTGTGTGAGACTCTCGCCCCCCGCCCTGGGTGAAGGTCACGGGAAGCTGCTCAGGGGAGGGCACCCACTGTTGCGACAAACGCGGCCTGGGCTTGCCGTGTTAGCCCTTGGGTGGGCTCTGTCGCCTGGAGGAAACATTCAGCTCCGGGCTACAGTCCACACGCACCCTCAGCCTGAGCTTCTTGCTCCCTGCCTCAGTCTCCCTCCTCTGGACTCAAGCCCCTCAGCCGCGGCGTGCCTGTGTCTCCAGGGACTGCCTCTGCACCCTAGACCATCAGCTCCACAAGGGTAAGGATTTCTGCCTGAAATCGGGTCCAGCACCTAGTAGGTGCTCAACAAAAATGTGTTGCAGAAACGAATGGGCCCCTCTCCTCTCCCTCCCCGCCGCCGCCGGCCTCCTACAATGGCTCCTCCATGTCACCCTCAGGGGGCCTGGCATCTGGCGGCTTCCCATCGGCCAGGAGCTGGGCTTCTGCCGTGGGTGGCCGTGTCGGCTGGGACCCGTCACCTGTTCCCCTGAGCTTCAGCTGTCACACAGGAATGAGGGGCCGCTGCTGGGGGGGTGGGATGCAGTCCGTCTGCTGTGATCCCGGAGAACACGTTGGGGGACGGGTCCAGTCTCCAGGGCTGCCTCCTCCCCCCTGGCTTTGACGAGGGCAGCCCTTTGAGCAGACCCAGGTCAGGGAGCCACCCAGAATAGACCACCAACATCTTCAACCTGGGAAGCAATGGGACCTGAGTAGCTCTGAGTATTTCCTGTGCCTTTTCCCCCAGAAGCACCCACCTCTCCCGGCTCACACGTGGCGGGTCCGCCTGAGGGAGCCACAGGGGCACGGACTCTGGTCCACATCCTGCTTCCTGCAGGGCTCTGCGGGGAGCCCCGGCCCTGGGGGGGCGAATGGGGGTGTTGGTTCCCAGTGGGCGGCAGGAGATGCTAATTGCTGCAGATCGCTAGGCCCCAGCTGAAGGTCAGGAGGTAAGGCAACCCGTGGTTATAAATAACCAAGCCTGGCCCGGCCCCAGAGGGCAGCGCTGGACCTGGGTCCCTGCCCCCCACTGCGGCATCCCAAACCCCCGAAAGGCCCAGCCTGCAGTGTGACCTTTGGGGGCGAGGCGCAAGGTCAGACGGGGCCCAGCGTGGGCTTCCCTTGCCCACAAGTGGAGGAGAGGTGGGTGCCCCTGCTTGCCGGTTCTCTACTGGGGGTGGGATGGGAGCCACTGAAGCAGAGACAGCCCCCCCACCCAGGGACCTGAGGGTGCAGAGAGCTTGTGGGATATAACCTGGGGACCCAGGCAGCCCGCAGCCCTGCACTCTGACCTCCCACACCAAGCATGCCCACGGCCCACAGCCCTGCCTCCCAGCTTGTGGCTTGTGGCTGCTGGGGGCTGGGAGGCCCAGAGCGACCCAGCCAAGGAGGGAGAGACGGCAGGGTCCGCACACCTAGCCCTGTTTCTAGAGCCTCACGTATAATGGCAGGATTTGCCTTGGATATGGACCCCAGAGATCCTGGCATTCTTTTTTTTTTTTTTTTAAGATTTTATTTATTTATTTGACAGAGGCAGCGAGAGAGGGAACGCAAGCAGGGAGAGTGGGAGAGGGAGAAGCAGACTCCCTGCGGAGAAGGGAGCCCGATGCGGGGCTCGATCCTAGGACCCCAGGATCATGACCTGAGCCAAAGGCAGACGCTTAACAACTGAGCCACTCAAGCGCCCGCTCCCGGCATTCTTGAGGCTCTGTGGAACCAGAATCCCCAGCCTGGGGCTTTCGGACTCTCAGAAACTGGGGAGAAACTCTGGTGGCAGGGATGAGGGACAAGAACTCCACAGGGACTGTGGGCACCTGCCCGCCACCTCCCTCTGGACAGAAAAAAGAGGCGGGTTTCACCTGCTCCAGGATTCATGTCTCTTTTTTTTTTTCCTTAACTTGTTTTTTTAAGATTTAATTATTAATTTGAGAGAGAGAGAGAGAGAGCTCAGACATATACAGCTGGAGGAATTTACGCAAACCGAATGTGGCCGTGGACCCAGACCCAGAAGCCCCCTCGTGCCTCCCTCCCTAGCCCCAGGGCAACCTCTCTCCCGACCCCCAACCCCACGGGCGACTTGGGCCTGCTTCTAAACAGCACTTGGCCGGAGCGACACACTGCGTGGTCTCCTGCGTCTGCCTCCTTCTACAAGATACCAGCTTGGCGGGATTCGCCCATCTCTCGGGCGTTTATTCTCATTGCCGGTAGCTGGCCACCGTGGGACTTATCCTAACATTTTCATCCTGTTTTACTGTTGATGGACATCTGGGAAGGTTCCAGGTCTTGGCTGTCCTGAATAATGTCACCATGAATATTCACGTTCCTGTCTTCTGTGTGTCTCCGGGCGCATTTCCGTCGGGTCTGTTCTCACGAGGGGCCCAGGACCTGCCTCTATCTGTTCAGCTTCGAAAGATACAGGAAGAGTTACTTTTAACCAATGTTTTAATAAAAGAATGATTTTGCAAGGTAAGTTGTTTTGTGTTTTTTTTTTTCACTTTAAAAAATGAGGGACGGACACGATTTTTTAAAAATAGGAAAATACCCACATGTCGAAAAGGAAAACAAAAATCACTCAGAGCTACTCTCTAGAGTCAATCATTCAACCAATCAACGGACATTTTCTTAAGAGCCTCTCCTGTGTCAGACCCTGGGGGAGAGAGACCCGGTCCTCCCTCGGTGTGTACGGCTGGGGGCCAGTGGGGCCGAGGGACACACCGGGGGACCTCAGCCCCTCTGCGGCTTCCGCTGGCCACATCCCTCCCACCGCAGCTGCTCCTGAGAAACCTCCAGCCCCGGGCCAGGCGGCACCCCCAGGACCCCAACATGGGGAGTGAGTGACCATAACACAGTCTCGATCACACAAGAAGAGAGGAGGACTTGCGCGGCGTGCAATGGCGGGAAGGCGGCGGGTGCTGGTGAGGAAAGGAAAGGAAGGGAGGGAGGCTGGTGAGGCCAAAGGGCCAGAGGCAGACACACTGGACCTTGGTCTTTATCCTGAGGACCAGAGGAGGGATTTAGGCAGGGAGGGAGCAGCTCAGAGGTACTCTGTTCTGGATCCCTGTGGAAACCGGCTTGTGGTGACACAAGAGAGAAGACCAGGGACCTGCTGAGGCCCCGAGCTGATGAGCAAGGGGAGAGCAGGACAGGAGATGAGGCGGGTAAGGAGATGATTCAGGGATGTCCCGGAAGGATCTGGGCCCTGGCTGGCTCTGGGGCACGGGGCCGAGGAGCAGGCTTGAGGAAGGGGTGAGGTTCAGCCCTCCAGAAGGGCCCGGGGAAGGCACGATGGCATCGCAGCTCTGCAGATGGTGGGATTGGCTCTGTGGAGGTTTTGGTGAGTTTCCCCACGTTCAGCAGGTTCCACGGAACTCTGAGAGCCTCTGAGAGCTAGGTCGGTTATCTCTGAAGAGGGTGGCCTGAGCCATCTCTAGAAGGGGAGAGATGGTTAGTAATTTATTCGACAAAATATTTATGGAGCACCTACCTGTCCGGGGGTTGTTCCAGGTGCCAGGGATACATTGCCGGATGAAACAATCATAGTGGAGAAGACTCAAATAAATATGTGTAAAGGTGGTGATAAGTCTTGAGAAAAACTAAGCTGGGTATAGGGGGTAGAGAGCAACAATGGTGGAAGGGAGTCTATTTCAGTTAGGGTGATAAAGGAAGGCCTCTGAGGAGGTGACATCTGAGCTGACACCTGAAGAAAGTAAAGGAATAAGGCACTTAGACATTGGGGGAAATGGTTCAGGTAGAGGGCACAGGAGGTGCAAAGGCCCTGCGGCAGGTGATGCTTAGTGTGTCAGAGGACCAATGAGGAGGCCAGCGTGGCCTGGAGTGAGGACGGGAAGGTGGAGGGAAGCTGAGCAGGGCCAAGGGGAGGTGTTTCTACTCTGGGGTTGAGGGGAGAGCCTGTGAGGGTTTGTGGTGGGATGGCCTGATCTTGTTTTATCTTAAAAGGATCACTCTGGCTGCTCTGAGAATGGACCGTAGGGCATGGGGGAGGCACTTATAGAGGCACACGTCAGAGAAGGTGGTGGCCTGACCAGGGTGGAGGCAGTCAAGGTGGCGGGAGGTGGTCTGTGTACATCATGAGGGTGGGGCCCACAGTGTTTGCCGAGGGGCCCAGGTGGGTGTGAGCGAAAGGGAGGAGGCCCGGAGTCTGGCTGATGGTTCTTACTCGCCGGCCGAGAAGCCTGAGATGGCCCAGGGCTGCCGGCCTCCACCATCTCCCCTCTGCCCTGAGTCTCCTCCCAAACCTCCCCCTCCCCTTATCTCCTATCCCCTCAACTCACCTCACCTCTCCTCCCTTCTGCCCTTGTACCCCCCATCTCCATCTTCTGTTTCGGAGTCTCATGGCCTCATGCTGTCATCTCCCTCAGGCCAGAGAGGCTGCCCTCTAGCAGATGGCCTTCATTCACTCCGCAGTGCTGATGACCATGGCCAGGGGCCCAGAGGCTGGGAGCTGTGGAAAAAGTAGACGTGGCCTGCAAGCCCCACCCTAGGGGGGCCGCCCTGCTGGAGAGAAAGCCCATTCTCCACTTTGGGGCATTTCCGTTATCTGAGCCCCAGATGTGCGCGGTGAATCCTGGTCTAAGCAAAGCCAAGCGTTCTTCGGGAGCTGACCGAGCACTCGCTGGGATCTGGGGCCAGGTTTCTCAAAGCCTCCTGTCTGCTCACGGTCGAAGGCTGGCTCGTGGGGCCTATGTTTGGCTCCGGCTGGGGCATCGGCCGGTGTGGACCACACAGGCCTAAACCAATTGCCTTGAAGCCACCTGGGGAAAAGCCTGGGAGGCCAGCACCTGCTTTCTGTCTGGGCCTTGGTCTCATTCCTTATTTTCCACCCACCCTCTGCCCTACACTCTAGACTGGTGAAGGAAGGGAGTTTCAACTAATGTGTCCAAAATGTGAGCTCCAGGAACCCCTCCAAACCTGCTCCTCCACCAGTCGGCCCCACAACTGCCTCCTTCTGGAACTGGGCAAACCTTAGGACAGCCCTACTAGCTCTCACCCAGCAGCCAATCGGTCAGAAAATGCTGTCACCGTGCCTGGGAATCAGCCCTCGCCTGCCTCCATTGCTGTGACCTGTTCTGAGCCATCATCACTGCCAGGATCCTTGCAATGGCATCTGCCCTCTCCCCCTTCATTCTATTCCCAGTACAGTAGCCAGTGATTTTATTAAAAAATAAGTTAGATTATGTCACAAGCCTCCCCCCACCCTGGTGAATCTGGGGAAAAGCCACAGTCCTTTTTGATTGTCCCGTCTACACCCAAACATCATCTCCTGTGCCTCTACTGGGCTCTAGCCACACTGACTTCTTGTTCCTTGTGTACACAATGCACATGCCTACCTCAGGGCCTTTGTACCTGCAGTTCCACTGCGTGGAATGCTCCCTCCCCTCAATATCTCCATAGTTAGCTCCTCAGCTTCTTCAGGTTTTCACTCATATATTACCTCCTTGGAGAAGCTTTTCACTAACTCCCAAAATAAAAGTTACAGAACATACCTAGGGCCCAGATCTTACTTTCTCATATTCTCCAGTAAAAGGAACCAGGGACTCTTGAGAAATGGCTGATTCTAGGACTGAGGGTGGAGATACACAAGATGAGCCCAGAGCATCTTATAGTGCCAGGAAGTAAGGAAATGCTAAATTAATAAATAAATAAATAAAGGAGGGGCGTGGGACCCACGTGAAAGAGGTCCCAAAAGGCAAAGCTAGAAGAAATGGAGCAACAAAATGACATATTGTTGGATTATAACCCAAACGTAAAATAAACATCCATGAGTCCATTATACATAAGTGATTGGATCAATTAATAAATGGGCAAGAGGTAAATCTCCCATGCAAAAGAATTCCAAATAATTTATGTAGATACGTTACCTGAAACGGAGGAGAATAATTCCTGCTCCTTAAGTGTGGGCTGCACTCAGCGACTTCCTTCCCAAGAGGACAGCATGGAAAGAGGGACGCGGGGGAGAAACTTTGCAGTGGGGAAACCTGGAGAACTCAAGGTCAACGCCAGGAGCTATCAATCACATTGCTAGTATGTACCTTTGATGTGACAGGTGACAAACATGGCACCTGACCTCTGTGATCCTGCTCCTGGAAACCCAGAGCCCCAGTCCGACCATGAGAAAAACATGAGGCAGATTTCAGTACAGAATTCCCAACTGGTACACCGCAAAACTGCCAAGGTCATCAAAAACAAGGAAAGTCTGAGAAACGGTCACGGCCAAGAGCTGTGGCCGAAGACTACTAAGTAGAGTGTGTTCTCCTGGATGGACTCCTGGAACGAAAGAAAAGGAAGTTAGGTAACCAAGGAAGTGTGAATAAACTATAGACGTTAGTCAATAATGATGTATTAATATGGGCTCATTAATCGTAACAAATGTACCATTATAATGTAAAAGATGGTGTAAGTCAATAACAGGAGGAACTGCACGCAGAAGAAGTATTTTGGGAGAACTTTTTGTACGATCTTAATTTTTCTATAGACCTAAACCTGCTCAAAAAAAAAAAAATCAATTAAAAACTACAGCACCCCCCCAATACCCCATATCCTTTCTCCCCGCCCCTTTCCCATTGCACTTGTCACCATTTAAAAATAGGATACATTGAACTTCGAGCTTTGTTCTCATCTGTTAACTCCCTGTAAGATTCCTAAGGGTTTTGTCCCTTCACTGTTAGAACACCAGCACCTAGAACAAGTCCGACGAAGAGGAGGTGTGCCATACGTATTTGTTGAATGATTAATTTTCAAAGATAGCCACTGTTAGTTTTTCCAGTGTCTTGCCGCTGCCTAAAGACATTTATTGTTGTTTTAAAAGAAATGCCAAGTTATAAGGTCTTGCTTATCTGCTATCCTCACTCGCTAGCTCCTGATTGTTTTTCCTGGTTATTAGTCTTTATGACGGCAGTTTTTCTAGAAAGGGCTGGAGTTCGCAGGCTTGGTGGGAAGCAGAACGGTCATGTTTCCTGAGGAGAAGGCTCTGCCATGCTGCCACGTGGGCAGGAAGGATGGAGCCGTGCCAGGGCCGTCCCCTGACATCAGATCCGTGGGCACTAACTAGATCCTGCTTGGTGGGGAAGCGGGTGCGTCAGTACCTAGGGATTAAATAGCTTTCCAAATCCTGTCTGCGACCAGCCAGCGGGCCACAGGGCATATGCCCGGACCTCCTGCCAGCTCAGGAATGGTGGAGGGCGCCATCCATGGGGTCACGTGGGGGACCTGGGGGGAGGGGCCCAACAGGGGGCTACGGCCCAGGCCCAAGCCTGATGGAGAGCTGAGCTTCTGGGGGGGAGGCATGGATTGGGGGCTGGCAGACCCTCTCCAAGCTCCCCTGGGCGGGGGAGCCCTGCTGGCCAGTTTCCTGGTGGGAAGGGGGGAGCCTGGGCAGGCTTCTGGAGATCCCAGGGTATGTGGGGAGGGGACACTGTGGTGACGAGGAGCGGGAGGCACGGAGCAAGGGGCATCTGTCCTCTGCGCCCGGAGGCCATCTGCTTTACGATGCAGCCACTTGCCCTCCTTCCTGGGAGCAATATGGAGCCACCCAGACTCTGCTAGACATATGAGTGCTAAAGATAAAAATACTCGAAGGACACATGCCTTCTGCGAACTGCTTTGCTAAATGCGCGGTTCCCTGCGAGCCGTGGCGTCACTCCAACCCCCCCCCCACCGCCCCCCAAAGCTGGCCCTGCTCACACGCAGAAAGAAGCAGGGACCGTGCGGGGCCCTGAGCAACGCCGCGCACGGGAGGGCACGAGTGTGTGCACGCAGGTGTGTCCTCTGAGCACACACCTGCCGGCACCTGGATTCTGCTGCGCGCGCCCCAGGGTGTGCCCACAAGGCGTGGGGTGTTGGTGCTGTGGACACGCGTGCTTCTGTCTGAGTTTCCGTGTCTTTGGCGCGCTTGCCTTCCGGCGGGGGAGCTCCCATGGGTTTGGGTTTGGGTGCGAAGGTCTGCGCGCGGGCAGCCCCGGGGGGTGTGCGGGGCCAGGCTCTCCTTTTTAACGCGTTGTGAGTTGGTGCGTGTGAGTGAGCGGGAGTGGGTATGCTTTTGTGAAGAGCGGTGTGTGTGTTCTTACGGGGGCACCTGCGTGCATTCTGTGTCTGTCCCCGTGTGGGAGCTTGTGATTGTGTGTCCCCCGCGGTCTGCCCGGGCGTGTGCACGCACGTGCCCGCGCTCGAAGGTCAAGCTCCGAGAAAACAGACTCGCCCTGGCAGCCACCTGCACCTGAGTCCTGTCGACAGGGCTGCCTTTTTGAATCTTTACAGACGAGGGGACCTCTCTTTTTTCTACACATCCTCCTACTTAATCATCCGTGTCCTAAGCGTCCTCAGCCGGTGCCCCTAACTGTCCTCCGCCTTCCGTGCCTGGTCTCCTGCCTTCACTGGCTCATGGGTTTGTGGCTCTCTAGGCGCCTGAGAGGCTCTGGAAGGCAAGGGCTCCGGAGTCATCTATATTTGGTAAAAGCTGCTTTAGTCCACAGCGGGGAGAGTCTCCGTGTGCCTGAGAGCACTGAAGGCCCAGAGAAGTCCAGACATAAAGAAACCTGAAGAAGTTAGCACCCTACCGCATTTCCTGGAATCCTCTGGAATCTGATTTGAAAGGGTAGCACCTTGCTGGGACGGGTGCCTGGGTGGGGACGTCTGCAGGGCACTAGAGAGATGCCCGGTCGGAGACAGGGGACCCTTCTCCGGGAGTGCCCGAGTCCTCACCCTTGGCCTCAGGCCTCAGAGCCGGTGCGCGGGCAGCCACGCCTTCTTGCCACCAGGGCCCGGTGGCCTGGCTGTCAGGGCCGAGGAGGTCAGAGAAGCAGCTACAGGTGAGACCTGGCCATCCACGCCAACCCTCCAGGACGAGAAGCCATGTTTCTGACTCCAGGTGCAGTGCTCTGCCTCTCAGCAATCAACCGGCCAGCAGGTGCCCATCCCTTCCTCAGCCCGCAGGCTTCCAGCAGCCAAGC
>JAPYYM010002738.1:0-11933 GCA_028534135.1 Potos flavus
CCCTTAGGACCGCCTTTGCTGTGTCCCATAGGTTTTGGACCGATGTGTCTTCATTCTCATTGGTTTCCATGAATTGTTTAATTTCTTCTTTGATTTCTTGGTTGATCCAATCTTTCTTGAGCAGGTTGGTCTTTAGCCTCCAAGTATTTCACTAATTTCTGCTCTAATCTTTGTTATTTCTCTTCTCCTGCTTAGTTTAGGCTTTATTTGTTGTTCTTTCTCCAGGTCCTTTAGATGTAAGGTTAGCTTGGGCATTTGGGATTTTTCTAATTTTTTGAGAGATACTTGAATGGCTCTCTACTTCCCTCTTATGACCGTCTTTGCCGTGTCCCATGTGTTTTGAACCAATGTGTTTTCATTCTCATCAATTTCGATGAGTTATTTAAGTTCTTCTTTAATTTCTCAGTTGACCCATTCATTCTTTAGCAGGATTCCCTTTAACCTACAAGCGTTTGCGTTCCTTCCAAGTTTCCTCTTGTGATTGAATTCAAGTTTCAAAGCACTGTGGTCTGAAAATATGCCAGGAATTTTCTCAATCTTTTGGTATCAGTTGAGACCTAATTTGTGACCCAGTATGTGATCTATTCTGGAGAAAGTTCCATGTGCACTCGAGAGGAATGAGTATTGTCTTGTTTTAAGATGGAATGTTCTGTATATATCTGTGAAGTCCATCTGGTCCAGTGTGTCTTTCAAAGCCCTTGTTTCCTTTTTGATCTTCTGCTTAGATGATTTGTCCAATGCTGTGAATGGAGTGTTAAAGTCCCCTACCATTAATGTATTATTATTGACATGGTTTTTTTTTTTTTTTTACTTTGGTTATTAATTGGTTTACATAATCGGCTGCTCCCATGTTGGGGGCATAGATATTTATGACTGTTAGATCTTCTTGTCATTTAGACCCATTTCAGTGTGATATAGTGTCCCTCTGCACCTCTTCCTACAGTCCTTGGTTTATAATCTAATCTGTTTGATATGAAGATTGCTACCCTAGCTTTCTTTTCAGGTCCATTTGTGTGTTAAATGGTTCTCCAGTCTTTCATTTTCTTTTTTTTAAGTTCAGTTGTTATTGAATCACAGTGTGAGAAAATAATAATTTCTCCAACATGTTTTCCTCTCTTGAAAAAAGGATCATGTTGTGTCTGCAGTTCATTCTATCTTTATTATTATTTTTTAATGTTATATCGTTTTATTTTATTTTTTCAGTGTTCTAAGATTCATTGTCCATGCACCACACCCAGTGCTCCATGCAATACATACCCTCCTCAACACCCACCACCAGGCTAACCCATCCCCCACCCCTTCCCTTCCAAAAACCCTCAGTTTGTTTCTCAGAGTCCACAGTCTCTCATGATACGTCTCCCCCTCCTATTTCCCCCAATTCACTCGTCCTTTCTCCCTCCCAATTTCCTCCATGTTATTCCTTATGCTCCACAAATAAGTGAAACCATATGATAATTGCATTTCTCTGCTTGACTCAGCATAATCTCTCCCAGTCCTGTCCATGTTGATACAAAAGCTGGGTATTCATCCTTTCTGATGGAGGCGTAATATTCCATTGTATATATGGGCCATATCTTCTTTATCCATTCGTCATCATTAGCCATCAGGGAGATTCAAATCAAAACCACATTGAGATACCACCTTACACCAGTTAGAATGGCCCAAATTAACAAGACAGTAAACAACATGTGTTGGAGAGGATGTGGAGAAAGGGGAACCCTCTTCCACTGTTGGTGGGAATGCAAGTTGGTGCAGCCACTTTGGAAAACAGTGTGGAGATTCCTCAAAAAATTAAAACAGAGCTACCCTATGACCGGCAATTGTACTATCTTTAAAACTCTAGGTTTTTTTTCTTTTTTTTATTATGTTATGTTAGTCACCATATAGCACAACATTAGTTTTTGATGTACTGTTCCATGATTCATTATTCGTGTATAACATTCAGTGTTCATTACAACACATGCCCTCTTTAATACCCATCACTGGGCTAAACCATCCCCCAACTGCCTCCCCTCTGAAACCCTCAGATTGTTTCCTGGAGTCCATAGTTTCTCATGGTTCATCCCCCACTCTGATTCCTCCTCTCACTTTAGTTTTCCCTTTTTTCCCCTAATGTCCTCCATGCAATTATTTATGTTCCACATATGAGTGAAACCATATAATTTTCTTTCTCTGCTTGACTTATTTCACTTAGAATAATCGCCTCTAGTTCCATGCGTGTTGATGCAAATGGTGGGTCATCATCCTTTCTGATGGCCGAGTAATATTACATTGTATATATGGACCATATCTTCTTGATCCATTCATCTGTTGAAGGGCATCTTGGCTCTTTCCACAGTTTTGCTCTTGTGGACATTGCTGCTATGAACATTGGGGTGCATGTGCCCCCTCTTTTCATTACATCTGTATTTTTGAGGTAAATACCCCGTAGTGCAATTTCTGGGTCATAGGGTAGCTCTATTTTTACCTTTTTGGGGAACCTCCATACTGTTTTCCAAAGTGGCTGTACCATCCTGCATTCCCACCAACATCCCTTCACTTTCAGTTGGAGGTATGTTGAGGTTCAAATGAGTCTCTAGTAGACAGCATATGGACAGGTCCTGATTTTTCATCCAGTCTGAAACCCTGGGTCTTTTTATTGGAATATTCATCCCATTTACATTTAGAGTAACTATTGAAAGAGATGCTTTTAGAATCTTGGAACACTGAAAAAATAAAATTAAATTAAAAAAAAAAGAGAAAGAGATGCATTTAGTGTTATTGTATTGCTTGTAAGGGCCCTGTTTCTGTAGATTGTCTTTGTTACTTTCTGGTCTATATTACTCTTGGGGTCTCTCTTCGCTTACAGAATCCCCCTTACTATTTCTTGCAGGGCTGACTTGGTGGTCACATATTTTTTTTGTTTCTGTCTGTCCTAGAAATTCTTTATCTTTCCTTCCATTATGAATGACAGCCTTGCTGGATAAAGTATTCTCGACTGCATTTTTCTCTTATTTACGACTCTGAGTATATCTTGCCAGCCCTTTCTGGCCTGCCAGTTTTCTGTGGATTGGTCTGATGTTAACCTGATGTTCCTCCCTCCATTTGTAAGGAACCTCCTCTACCAAGCTATTCTCAGGATAGTTTCTTTGGTTGTAAGATTTGCAAGCTTCTCTAGCATACGTCAGGGTGTTGATCTATTTTTATTGATTTTGGGAGTGGTTCTCTCTGCCTCTTGGACATCAACATTTGGTTTCTTTTCCCAGATTAGGGAAGGTAATCAGTCATGATTTGCTCAAATATATCTTTTAGCCCTCTGTCTCTCTCCACCCCTTCTTGGATCCCAATGATCCTGATATTAGTTATTTTCAATGTATCATTGAATTGTCTAAGTCTCTCTTCATGTGCTATGTGTTGTTTTTCTCTTTTTTCAAATTCCTTCCTTTCCATCAGCCTGTCCTTTAGATCACTTATTCTCTCTCCCACCTCATTGATCCCAGCTTTTAGAGCATCCAATTTAGACTGCATCTCATTCATAGCATTTTTAAGTTTGACCTAATTAAATCTCATTTCTGCCCTTAGAGATTCTCTATTGTGATTTATGCTTTTTTCAAGCCTAGCAATTAACTTTATAATTGCTATTCTAAATTCTGTCTCTGACATCTTGCTTACATTCATATCCATTAGCTCTGTTGCAGAAGACATTGCCTCTGGTTCTTTTCTTTGTTGTGATTTACTCCTCCTAGTCAATTCTGCCCAGTGAAGGATGTGTGAGTGAATCAACAGTCAAAAATATCAACCACGATCCAAGCAAAATGCACCCTAGAAAAAATCCATAGTGGTCGGAAGCCACCTCAGATATGCAAGCAAAGCCAAGATGATCCAAAACAATAAAGGGGGGGGCGGTGAAGAGAGACTATAATCTCTCAGCCCACACAAACCAGGGTCATCTGCTTGTTCCTGATAGAATTTTGGTCTCTGTGTTAAAAGACACTATATCCCAAAATTCCAAAGAAAGCAGAAGAGGGAAGGGAGGGATGAATTGGAGGAAATTGGAGGGGTGAAGAACCATGAGAGACTGTGAACTCAGAGCAACGGACTGAGGGTTTTGGAGGGGAGGGGGGTGGGGGGATGGGCAAGCCTGGTGGTGGGTATTGAGGAGGGCATGTATTGCATGGAGCACTGGGTGTGGTACATAAACAATGAATCTTGTAACACTGAAAAAATAAAATAATAGTATTTGAAAAAAAGAAATCAGAATATATATATATATATATACATATATATATATGTATATATATACATATATATATATATATATATATATACATATCAAAATAAAATTGAATAGTGCAAAACATGGACCAGAATGGGGCATAAATCTATAAAACGTAGATGCGAAAAAAGTTAAAAAGCAACTTAAAAACATAAGTTGGGAAATAAAAATCTATTTGAAATGGGAAAAAGGTTAAAAAAAAAAAGAAACAAAAAAGAAATGCAAAATTTTAGCCTGAAGTGTAAACGAGTCATGAGGGAATACCTGGAGCTCAGTATGTTATTTTCCCCTGGTGCTGGAATTTTACAGTCCTGTGGGAAATAAGCTTGTCATTCACCTGTTCTTCCAGTCTGTCTTCTCAGGGAGGGGCTTGCTGCTGGGCTTCATAGGGGTCTTTGCCTGGGCGAAGTTGCTCCACCCCTTGTCAGGGGGATGGGCTTAATGTGAGCTGGTTGTCTGTGTGGCTTTTGTTCCCTGGCGGCCTTCTGGGTCTCTTTAGAGGGTCAGATAAAATAAGGCCATGCAGGCATCTTTGGCCCAGAGCCACAATATAGCAGTCCCCTTTCTTCAATAAACCCTCCAGGTCAAACTGTCTCCACTTCTGTGTGTACCAAACTCTAAACACTTGCGCTATTCGTGCCTGCTGCAATTCTCCCAGGGAAAGTGAGAGGGATCCACGAGTGTCTCTGTACTTTGTGCCTTTGCAACTGCAAGTGACCATAGGCTCACATCTGCACCCTGTTCCACTGCTCCCAGGTCATGATCGGGTGCCACCCCACTGTCCTTTTGGGGGCCACACCACCCTGAGAGCTGTTGCCCAGTCATGGGCACTGCCTTTGTGTGTGCCAAACCGTTGAATCTCGCAGTTCATGTCTGGTGCCACTCTCCTGGGAGGAGTTCCAGCTATGCATGAGCGTCTCTGTGTTTTGTGTCTTCGCGACTATGAGTGGTTGTGGGCTTGCACATGCACCTGGTTCCACTGCTCTGACTGGAACCAGTCACGACTGTGTGCCACCCTAGTGTCCTTCCTGTGGTTGCTGCCACCCTGAGAGCTGTTGCTCAGTCATGGATGCAGCCATTTCATACTTCCCTGGGGACGTTAAACAGTCCACACGTTCCAGTCCTTTTCAGGTTGCTCAGACAAAGAGTGGTTTCCCTACTGATCTGGCTAGTGGTTCGTGGCAACCAGAGCTGGGAGTCCCTTCTGGGCTCTCTGACTCTAACCAGTTTCCCTGCTCCACTGCTTGGGAACTCTATCAGTTCAGGTTCCCTTGTTCTTTCTGAGTCTCCTGGGATTCTGAGACCACAGTGACCCACCTAGAATTCTGCCTTATTCATTCCCTGTGCCATTTTCAGAAAGAGAGGTCTCTGACTGGAGAAGATTTCTAAGGGTTCTGATTTTGCACTCCAGGGTTATTTCACTTTCTGGTAGCTGGCTTATGGAAGCTCCCTCCCCCCTCCATTTATCTTCCAATATTTTCCCCAAAGAGTCAAGATTCTGTACCTCCTACCTTGCAAAAAGAAGCCATTTTTCTGCTTGTAGAGATCCAGATATATTTTCTTACATCTCAGGTTGAACTTGTGTGTGTTCAGAATGGTTCGATAGATATCCAACTATGTTTGAGGGACCAGATGAAATGAGGTCCTCTACTCTGCCAAAAACTTTGCCCCTCCTCCAAAAACTTTGTCCTTGACATTTTCAATATCTACTGACATCTTATAGTCTGAGTGTGACAATTCAAGGAGAAAGTGATACTAATTGGAATAATAAGAATAATGACGTTATTGAGAGCTTGCCATATACCAGACATTTTTCTAGTTGCTTTTTAACCCTCTATGTTACTATTACTATTATTCTCACTTTATAGATGGTAAAACTGAGGTTTGAGTAGTTTAAAAAGCTTGGCCAGGGGTTTACTAAGTCGTAGTAAGTAGAGCTTGAATTTGAACCCACTCAGTTTGACACCAATGCCTATGCTCTAAACACTACATTGCTTGACCCTCAACAGCTGAGTAGCTACTAAACTAGAGCATCAGAACTGAGAGACATTGTAAAACAACTTATTCAACCTTCTTATTGTCAGACGATTAAACTGAGGATCTGGGGATGGGATAGCATCTTGATCGAGGTCAGATAATTTATTAGTTGAAATGCCTGGCTAGAGCATACACCTCCTGATTCCCAATTCAGTGTTCATCCTATTGTACTATTATGCTATTCTTCTAGCAAAAGTGAAGATTATATATCTCCTTAATACTAGGGTTGGAGTTTTTCAGGAAAGCAGATTCAGATGTAATGTCCCTAAAATCCAAATAACTTAGCAAGTTAAAAATTCCATACTTATGGTTTCCATGCGCGCGCGCGCGTGTGTGTGTGTTTTATGTGTGGATAGAACAGGTTATAGAGGTGAAAGTTCTGAACTTTGGGGAGGAAAGAATCTCTTCCATCAGGGATTTTCCCCTCATCATCCCCAGGTGCATGTCCTCCTTTTTTATCCCCTGGGAATAAGGCTGTTGTTCCAGACATGTGACTCTTGTTATCTGAAGTCTGAAGCAGCCACCTGTTTGCCTTGTAGTATAACTCCAGGTGTTAAGCTTAATCAATCTCAATGGCTATAAATTTTTTCAGACCACAATTCCTGGAACAGTTGCCTATTTCAGTTCAAACTTCTGTGTGACCATTTCAAAACACCACCAAAATTCTTGATAAATAGGAGGCCAGGAATTCCCCTAAACCCCTCATTTGCTAAAGTGTAAGTAGGTAGTTATTTTATCTTCCTCAAGGTTTAAAGGTAACTGGACCCAATTCAATTTGGCCTTGGAGAAGAGAAAACTTTGTCCCAGGAATTTCTATGGTAATCCTTCTTGACTTGAATACCAAATAGCTTATAAAAAATTTAGCTTTATCCCTAAATATTCCAACTAAGTTAATCTGGAGTCAGAATCAGAAATCTTCATTGTTCACAAGACCACCTGTCATTCTACTGTACACTCAAAATATAAAAACTACTGATCTGTGACTTATATGTTAAGTATGGAACCTGAAGGCATTCTGTGAGGCATTGTGACTAAGTTGTGAATAGACATTGATGAACACGTGAAAACTTCCTTCTCTTCTCCCCAGTCATTCCCAAAAGTCTCAGCTAATTTTTTTAAAGCTTTATTTATTTGATGGAGGAGAGGCACACACAGAGAGAGGGACAGAGAGTCTTACACAAACTCCATGCTGAGCACAGAAACTAAAGCAGGGTTTGATCTCATGGCCCTGATATGACTTGAGCCAAAACCAAGAGTTGGACACTTAACTGACTGCACCACCTAGGCACCCATCAGCCACTTGCACTTGACTTGCTATACTCTGGAGTACATCTCATTGGCTCATTCGGGACAATTAAATGGACTCTTCCATTTAATTGGTGCAAGGTGAAAGCAGTAGGTTGCCAATATCTCTGAGTTGCCCACACATTCCTACCTATTCCAGGACTCCATAGAAAACTGAGACATTACTGAAGAAAGTCTGCTGACCCAGTTTTATACCTATGCTAATCAAATCTAGCAGGGGTGAAATGACAAAAGTCTGAAATCTCGAGATTTACCTATTTTCCTCTAAGCCTGTTGTGCAAATAGGTGATAATATATGTGTGAACATGACAGAGTAAGGTTTCCCATTCATAGAGAGTACAGCTAAAGAGCTTCCAAGCTGGAAGACCCAAAGAAGTCATGTAGAACAGTGTTTCACAAACTATAATGTGAATACAAATGATCTGGGTAGACTCCCCACCTATTCAAAGCATAGTCCCTGGACCAACAGCATTAGCATCACCTGAGAGCTTATGGATACTGCAGTATCTCAGTCCCCACACTAGGCCTGCCAAAACATAATCTGTATTTTAACAAGATTTCCAGGTCTGAATTTTGGTTCTCAAATTGTAGTCCCAAGAACAGCAGTGTTCTCATCATGCGGGGATTTGTCAGAAATACATGTTCTCATGCCTCACCAAGGAAATTCTGAATCAGAGTCTCTGGAGTTGGGGATCAGAAATCTGTATTTTGGGGTGCCTGTGTGGCTCAGTCAATTAACTGTCCAACTCTTGGTTTCAGCTCAGGTCATCATCTCAGGGTCATGAGATTGAGCCATGCCACACACTCTATGGTGAGAATGGAGCCTGCTTGGGATTCACTCCCCTTCATCTCCCTCCCCCTCTGCTCCTCTCCATTCTTTCTTTCTAAAAATAAGTGGATAAATAAAATGTTTTTAAAAAAGAAATTTGTATTTTAAGAATGCCCCCACGGTGATATTTATACACACTCAAGTTTGAAAACCACTCTAGACCATTCCTCTGCTTTCAGGCAATATTGGCTTTCACTCAGTTATATAAGATGGACATGTTTTAAAGGCAGAAGATTCCACTATCGATTTGGGAAATCATGCCATATTTTATGAAATCCTTCATGCTTCCTGATATATATTGAATGTTTTCCCCTCAAAAGTCATATATTGAAACCTAATTAATCCGCAATGTGACAGTAGGTGGAAGTGAGGCCCTAGGGAGGTGATTAGATCATGAAAATGGAACCCCCATGAATGGGATTAGTGGAATAAGAGGAGAGAACTCAGACAGTTCCCGTCTATGCTCCACCATGTGAAAACATAGTGAGAATATCGTCATCAATGAAAAAGGAAGTAAGCTCTTACCAGACACCAAATTAGCCAGAGCCTTAATGTTGGACTTCCCAGCCTCCGGAATTATGGGAAAAAAATAGATGTTAATATGTCATGCATTCTGTTGGCATTCTGTTATAGCAACCTGAAAAAACTAAGAAATTGCCCTCTCTCTACCCAGAGTATTCCTTCTCATTGCCAATGCTTTTCTTTTTAAAAATTTTAATTTATTTTTATTAGTTTCAGAGGTAGAATTTAGTGGTTCATCAGTTGCATATAACATCCAGTGCTCATTCTATCAAGTGCCCTCCTCAATACCCATCACCCAATTATCCCTTCCCCACTCACCTCCAACAAGCAACTATCAGTTTGTTTCCTATAATTAAGAGACTCTTATGGTTTGCTTCCCTCTCTGTTTTCATCTTATTTTATTTTTCCTTCCCTTCTCCTATGTTCATCTGTTTCGTTTCTTAAGTTCCATATATAAGTGAAATCATATGGCATTTGTCTATCTCTGACTGATTTCTTTTGCTTAGCAAAATACTCTCTAGTTCCATCCACGTTGTTGCAAATGGCAAGATGTCATTCTTTTTAATGGCTGTGTAATATTCCATTATATATACACCACATCTTCTTTTTTATTACTTAAATTCAATTAGCCAACATATAATACATCATAATTTCAGATATAGTGTTCAATAATTCAAAAGTTGCATATAACATCCAGTGCTCATCACATCACATGCCTTCCTTAATGCCCATCACCTAATTGCTCCATACCCCCACCCACCTCCCTTCCAACAACCCTCAGTTTTTTTCCTATACCTAAGTGTCTCTCAGTTTTTCTCCCTCTCTTATGACTTCGGTTTCCGTTCTGATGGCTGAGTAATATTCCATTGTGTGTGTGTGTGTGTGTGTGTGTGTGTCTACACGTTTTCTTTATCCACTCATTTGTCAATGGACATCTGGGCTCTTTCCATATTTTGGCTATTGTGAACAGTGCTGCTATAAACATTAGGGTGCACATGCCTCTTTGAATCACTATTTTTGTATCTTTGGGGTAAATACCCAGTACTGTAATTGCTGGGTTGTAGGGTAGCTCTATTTTCAACTTTTTTTTTTTTAAAGATTTTATCCATTTATTTGTCTCAGAGAGAGAGAAAGAGCAGCAGGCAGAGCGAGAAGCAGACTCCCCGATGAGCAGGGAGCCCAATGTGGGACTCGATCCCAGGACTCTGGGATCATGACCTGAGCCAAAAGCAGACGCTCAACCGACTGAGCCACCCAGGTGTCCCTATTTTCAACTTTTTGAGGCACTTTCATACTGCTTTCCAGAGTGGCTGCACCATGTTACATTGCCACTAACAGTGTAAGAGTGTTCCCCTTTCTCTGTGTCCTCGCCAACATCTGTACTTTCCTGAGTTGTTAATTTTAGCCATTCTTTTCTTTTTTATTTGTTTTATTTATTTATTTCCTTTTTTAAAATTTAAATTCACATATCTAAAGGCAAGAGGAAACAAAAGCAAAAACAAACTATTTGGATTTCATCAAGATAAAAAGCTTCTGCACACCAAAGGAAACAAGTCGACAACCCTAAAAGGCAACCTGCAGAATGGGAGAAGATATTTGCAAATGACATTGTAGATAATAGGCTGGTATCCAAGATCTATAAAGAACTTCTCAAACTCAACACCCAAAAAGCAAATAATCCTGTCAAGAAATGGGCAGAAGACATGAACAGACACTTCTCCAAAGAAGACACAAATGGCCAACAGACACATGAAAAAAATGTCCCACATTACTTGCCATCAGGGAAATACAAATCAAAACCACAATGAGATATCACCTTACACAAGTTAGAATGTCTAAATTTCACAAGACAGGGAAAAACAAATGTTAGTGAGGATGTGGAGAATAGGGAACTTCTTATACTGTTGATAGGAATGCAAGCTGGTACAGCTACTCTGGAAAACAGTACGAATGTTCCTCAAGATGTTGAAAATAGAGCAACGTTATGACCCAGCAATTGCACTACTGGATATTTACCCCAAAGATACAGACGTAGTGAAAAGAAGGGGAACTTGCACCCCAGCGTTCATAGCAGCAATGTCCACAATAGCTGAACTGTGGAAGGAGCCAAGATGTCCTTCAACAGATGAATGGATAAAGAAGATGTGGTTCATATATACAATGGAATATTACTCAGCCATCAGAAATGATGAATACCTACCATTTACATTGACATGGATGGAACTGGAGGGTATTATGTTAAGTGAAATAAGTCAAGCAGAGTAGTCAATTATCATATGGTTTCACTCATATGTGGAATAAAAGGAATAGCACAGAGGATCATAGGGGAAGGGAGGGAAAACTGAATGGGAAGAAATCTTTTTTTTTTTTTTTTTACCTGTGTCAGGTGGTATCTCATTGTGGTTTTGATTTGTATTTCCCTGATACTGAGAGATTATTAGCACTTTTTTCATGTATCTGCTGGCAATTTGTATGTCTTCTTTGGAGAAATGTGTGTTCATGTCTTCTGTCTATTTCTTGACTGGATATTTTGGTTTTGGGGTGTTGAGTTTCATAAGTTCTTTTTTTTTTTTTTTTAATTAAAGCATAATGTATCATTTGCCCCAGGGTACATGTCTGTGGATCCTCAGGCTTACACATTTCACAGCACTCACCATAGCACATACCCTCCTCAATGTCCATAACCCAGCCACCCTATCCCTACCCGCCCCTACCCCCCAGCCACCCTCGGTTTGTTTCATGAGTTTAGGAGTCTCTTATGGTTTGTCTATTCCTGATCCCCTCTTGTTTCATTTCCCTCTCCCACCCCTCACGACCACCCGCCCTGCCTCTTGAATTCTTCATATCAGAGAGATCATATGATAATTGTCTTTCTCTGATTGACTTACTTCGCTTAGCATC
Organism: Potos flavus; assembly: GCA_028534135.1. Taxonomy (NCBI): domain Eukaryota; kingdom Metazoa; phylum Chordata; class Mammalia; order Carnivora; family Procyonidae; genus Potos; species Potos flavus. The sequence goes on from JAPYYM010002738.1 coordinate 11,850, forward strand.
ATACCCTCCAGTTCCATCCATGTCATTGCAAATGGCAAGATTTCATTTCTCATGATGGCTGCATAGTATTCCATTGTGTATATA
>JAPYYM010002739.1:0-11931 GCA_028534135.1 Potos flavus
TGCTCTGATGACTCTTAATTCATAGCCTCAACCTCAGCCTCTCCTCGTCCTAAACCCAAGAATTCCAGCTGTTTTTTTAATGTCTTCACTTGCACAAAAATGTAACACATACAAAGGACAACATTTTATTTCCTCCCTCTTCAAACTTGCTCCTCTCCCCAGCATCCCCATCGTAGGAAGTGGCAGCTCCATCCTTTCAGCTGCTCGGGTTAGAGAAGTAGGAGTCATCCTTTACTTCTCTCTTTTTTCAGACTCCTCATCCAGGAAGACCCCATAGGAAATCTCGCCATATCCATTGCTACCCCCCAATCTAACTCCCCATCATTTTTCATTTCTCACCTGGATTATTGCAAATAGCCTCTCAACTATTCTTGCTTCCACTGTTTTCCTTCCTGCAATCTATTCACACAGCAGCCAGTGTTCCCCTTCAAGTGTAAGTCAGATCTTGTCACTCTTCTGCTCTAAGCTCTCCATCGGCTTTTCATTTCCTGTGCCCTGGCCTATAAATTCCTTGATGACCTGGACCCTTGTCACTTATGATTTCATCTCCTGTCCTCTCTACCACTTGATGATGCTCAGACATGCCTGGTACGCTCCCACCTCAGGGCCTTTGCACTTGCTGTTCTCTTCATCTGAAATGCTCTTCCCTAGATATCTCCGTGGCTCAGTTCCTCATTTCCTTCAGGCCCAGCCTTAATGTCTCTTATCTTAGAGCCTTCTTCCTATCCCCCTTATATAAAAAAATATCCCTTCTCTCTCCATTCTCTTACCTTGCTTTATTTTTCTTCATTATATTCTCTATTTGTTGTCTTTCCTCCCAGACCCCTCCTTTCACCCGTTCTGAATGTAGGCATCATTACAGCAGGATCCTTGCCTACTTTGTTTACTACTATATCCCCAGCATCTAGAATAGTGACTGGCACATAGTAGGAGCCCAATAATTTGTTGAATGAATGACTTTGTTGAATGAATGAATTTGTTGAATGAATGAATGATGTCACTCCACTGTTTAAACTTCTTATTGAATCCTCAGTCCTTTCAAGATAAGTTCTCTAATGAGGTAGGTGAGTTTCTTTATGAGCTCAGCCTTTTTTACTTCTCTGGTGTCATGACCTGTCATTTCCTCATGTCCTGTCATTTCCTCCATGTGCAGATCCCCAAATGATTCAGGCTTTTCCTTCTGCTTGTAGTGCCCTTCCACCTCCCCAATTGTGACTCACAAGTCCCCTCAATTTCTGTCTCTGTCAAGGTTAGAAGTCCCTCAGGCAGCCTGTGTACACTTCTGTCATATCTCTTGACACAGTAGATTTGGCTCAGCCACTAAATCTATTTCCATGAGTAGAGAGTACTACCTCTCTTAGTTATCTATGGCCCTAACAAAATGTCTGGCATGTGATCCTTGCTTAATTAACACTTGTATTTCATAGGTATGATTGAAAGTATGAATAAATCAGTGACAAAATGAATGAGATTTGATAGAGCAGTGGCAGTTAATAGGGCAGCAGGGAAAAAGCAAAATGAAAACTAAACAAGCAGCTAACAAGCAGTATTTCTTGTTGTTTGGAGTAATTTCTTACTGAAACAAACATACTTATCCAAGTCTTAGTTGCTGAGGAGGATATCATCATCACAATAATGATCATGAGTGTTCTTAATGATCAGGTTCATGATTACCTGAATAGGTGAAAGAGGATAATTATGTTCAGTGAGGTCGGTTTAAGTAGGCAAAGGAGGGGAAGGCATTGTAGGAAGCTCTTAATCTGATGTGGTACCAAAATAAAGTGCAGGGCACTATGGAGGTTAGCTTCAATTCTATAGAAAGGCTAACATACCCCTTCATTACACAGTGGGGCCAACAAGATAAGGCATTTTGCATCTGGGTGTAGGAACTCATTATGAGAGCCAAGAAACTGATCATATAGCTTCAGTCTTATTAGGTAACATCTCAATTCCCCCAAACTGGGTTGGGTTATTTTTTTTATTTTTATTTTTTTGGAAAATCTGCCTCCCAGATGAATAAAGTGGTTTTCCTGCTGTTTTCTCATGATCAGAGTCATCTTTGCCCTTGGGATTTCCATGACTTTTATCAATATCCCAGTGGAATGGTTTTCCATTGGGTTTGACTGGACCTGGATGCTGCTGTTTGGCGACATCCGACAGGGCATCTTCTACGCGATGCTCCTCTCCTTCTGGATCATCTTCTGTGGCGAGCACATGATGGTAAGAGGTCCTGAGTCGGGAGGGACAGGGGGTGAGACAAGGTGAACCAGTGGCTGCAGGACTGAGCTCCGGAGTCAGAATACCAGTTCAAATGCTGACTCCACCAGTTATACCTAGCCAAGTGGCCTCTGGCAAGTGACTTTCTGACCCAGAATCTCCAGTTTCTCATCTGTAAAATGGATTTTAAAGGCCCAGTGTATATAGGGTTTTTGTGAGATTTAAGGGAACTGATGTATTTCACAGAAAGTAAACACACCAATGTCAGTGATTATTACTGTTTCTTCTGCTTTGGCTTCAGCTCTGCTTGGTCCCTAGGACCAAGGTAACCCCCAGAGAATGTGGTTCTGGCTCTTTCCAGCTGGCAGTTTGTCCAGGTGGCCTAGTAACCCCTGTTACCCTGAAATACTGACCTCCCTGGTCTCAGTTTGCCCAGACATCAAATCCTACTTCAGGAGGGATCGAAGGTATCATGGAAACAAATAAGAATGGTGTGGTCCTCACGTTGTAGCTCAGGTGATATGCCAGCTGGAGCTTGGTCCCGTCGGACAGTCAGCTTCATAGTAGTGGACTGCTTTTAAACTCCACTAGGGTTTGATCATTGCTTCTGAAGTCTTGCAGCACTTGTAGAAGAGCAGTGAGAGGAGAGATTGGTGTTTGCTAATGGCTGGGGTACTGGGGTAGGCAGGAGGGGTCATCTGGTGGTGATGCACTGAGAATGAGTCCTTGGCAGCAGGGCTAGGAGTACCGGGGACTTGGGTCCAGCAGCAACACAGCCAGCCACAGGGGAGGCCCAGAATGGATTTGTGTGGAAGGTCCCACCTGCCTCCAGCCTGGGTGCTAAGATTTGTCTTCTGCCCTTCCCCAAGTTCTCGATCCACATTCCTTCATTTTCTGTCTCTTAGCATCTTTGTATATCTACCAAGAGGAACCACTCTAGTTTTTAATGGGAGATAGAGAACATATGTCTATTTTCCCAACCATGAGAGAGATTGATCTATCTCTTGACATATTTTAATGCCTTAAAGTCTTTATCTTGTCCTCTGGGGATCCACCCGCCTGAACAAACACAAGTGGTAAGACACATCATTTAATTCGGAATGAGTTATTTTGCAGAGCAGAGAACTTCCACTGCTGAGGGTACAAGGCCTTTCTTTTGTGTTCCCGTAGCATCCTGTTCCAGTGGCTATGAGAGCACCTATGGATGGGCTGATAACAAATGAGGTCCTCTGGAACAGAGATTTTGGTCTTACTCATTCTCATATGCCTAGAGTCTAGCATGATGCTTGGTATACAGCAGGTGGTCAGCAAGGACTCTTGGAATGACTGACTTACCTGTAGACTTGCTTTTCTCTCCCAGTGTCATTCCTCATTTCGGTTTCCCTCAGGATCAGCACGAGCGGAATCACATAGCAGGATACTGGAAGCAAGTCGGACCGATTGCTGTTGGCTCTTTCTGCCTCTTCATATTTGACATGTGTGAGAGGTGAGCAGGTGCCTGTGGATCCTGAGCTGAAAGGTGCATCCCCATGTCCACCCCAGCTCCTCGTGAGGAGGGTTCAAAAAGAGGAAGGGTGGTCGGGAGCCTGTGGGATGGAAACACTGGATGTGGTCACATCGTCAGGTAAGGACTGGGCTGAAATCAAAGACAAAGCTCTTTCTAAATGGAAAATATTTGTGCTGGTCCTATCCTTCAAACTGTTTCTCTTTAAGTCTGTAAACTTCTCTTCGTCTCCACACAACCCTCGCCCTTCTGGCTGAGAAGCAAAGGATATGTGAAAAGGGAAGTCCCCCTTTGCCTCTATATTAATTGTGTCTTTCCATCTCGTTTTTCTTTGTAGAGGGGTACAGCTCACGAATCCCTTCTACAGTATCTGGACCACAGATGTTGGAACCGAGCTGGCTGTATCCTTCCTTGATGGCTTCAGGGTTTCATTTCTTCCCGTAGCTGCCTGCTCCCCCCAGATCATATTCTAAGTCCTGCTAATGTTTTCCATGTGTGCCCAGCCAGAGTTTTGATCCTCAGACCAATGATAATGGGACAATTAAGGCAAATAAGAAGAATTAATGCTGGCTTTTAAGCCCGGTGAGAGCAGGCAGAATGAGGAAGGTGCAGCGTATCCCCACAGCTAGGGATCACAGTTGCTCGTCTTACTGCACCCTGTCCAGATGACCTCTTAGACACTTGTTTACCGCAGACTCAAACATGACTGGTGTGAACCGCGGGGGTTCATCTCTGGGCCCCTGGGGGGAGAGCCTGTTTCCGAGGTCTCTCCGCGTGCGAGACTTCTTACGATGACCTTGGTGTGCCGGCATCCCACGCTGCAGCTGTTCATTTCTGAGACCACATGGAGATGAGGCTAAGGTGGTTTGTTCCAGAGCAGCGGCCGAGGTTTCTGGCTGGTTGGCATACACTCAGTCTGAGTCATCTTCGTGAAGCAGAAGCCACAGTCTTAGATTCTCTCCTTTAGGATGCTGGATTTAAATATTTTATCTTCCTGAATAATATGTTAAGGGGTTTGGGAGAACAAGACTCTGTAGTAGGGGAGGAAGGCTGGAGTTGTATTCTTTCTTGATGGGTAATATCTTGTTATGTGTTGGTAAATACGCTTTGTCCAGCCATGATGTTTGTGTGGGCTTCTTAGTATCACAAGACCTTTGTGAGCCAGCTGATTCAGTAGTATAGTATCGTTACCTTCAAGATGAGGGAGTTGAGCTCTCCTCCTGCTGCCATCCTTCCTCCCAAAGATGTGACCTGCACAGTACAGGGAGTACTACAATGTTAAGTCTACTTCAGCCCTTTCATTGTACATGTGTGATGGGGGTCCAGGGAGGCAAATAAAATGTCAGGGCCTGTAGTAAAAAGCTATATTCCCTTCATTCTGGGGTACTGTTGGCTTTAGGAAAGAAGGAGAAACTACATTAAATATATTATTTAATGAAATATACACACACTGACTTCATACTTGTAAAAATATCTTAAAACATGCAACTTGGGGTAGAGTTACACAAAAGGGACCTTAGATTCAGGTCACCTGCCTCCCAAGCCAGCTCAGCATTCCCCAAGCCTTGGTGATTCTCCAGTTGAGCTTTCAAGATAGCTCTCAGAGTTGCCCGGATCAGTTTCCAAGTATGTACTGCCCCCACCCTCATCTCCCACCTTGGCCATCTGTCCTTCTGCTCTCTGTTTCATTTGACAAGATTTTTCTTGTGGTGACAGAAAATTGCAAACAGAACTTTGTCCCTGGTTTTACCTCAAGGCCTTCCATCCCATGGCCAGCATCCCTTGCAGCTGCCGCTCCAACCCCCGTGTCATCACCTCCTGACCCCATGGTGTCTCAGTCTTCTTCTAAAAATCCAAGCACTAGCCTACTGGTTCTCAAACATGATTATACTGGGTTTCCTTGCTCTTGGAAAATCAGATTCCATAGATCTGCCATGGAACTTGGGCTATATTGTAACTTCTGGTGATTTTAATGCAGCGTTCTACCTGACCAGTTATTTGGAACCAATACCCAGAATTTTAGTGCTTTTCGAATGTCTCATGTGTACCAGTCTCTTGGGAACCTTGTTAAGAGGCGGTTTCTGATCCAGTAGGTCTCGGGTGGGACCTGGAATCTGCATTTCTAATAAGCGAGGCTTCATTCCTCTTCTCGTTTGCCTCAGAAAGCAGCTTGGAACATTCCACTCTGCTGTACTTTTGTGTCCAAAAATCTCTATTGCTGGCATTAGAATGCCAGGTTTTACTATCTTATCCCCCTGTTTGGAGACCATGGGTGTCGTTGCCAGCAGAGCTGAAGAGAGGTGTTGGTGTCATCAGCAAGCTTGCCCTTTCCTTTACCGGAAACCATCAGATGGCCTTCATCATTGTGGCTGGTATCTGCCTCTGCCTCTACTTCCTGTTTCTGTGCTTCATGGTGTTTCAGGTGTTTCGGAACATCAGCGGGAAGCAGTCCAGCCTGCCGGCCATGAGCAAAGTCCGGCGGCTCCACTATGAGGTGAGCAAACCTCCAGGCTCGTGTGGGAACTGGTGACTCGGGAGCTCCTGCTCAGTGTGTAAACACACACCACACACCTACCCCTGGAGATGAGAAGCCTTTATTGCAGATACACATGGAGAGAGTCTCCTGTCATGTGGGCTGTCTGGGCAAAATAAGAGTCTAAACCCGACTTTGAGAAGCATCTAGCTGGCTTGCGTCGGTCTTGGAGTTTTCTGTGGTATATCTGGCTTTCTGTCCTCAGAAGGGGTGAACTTGTTCAGCAGGTTCTTCCGCTTTGGGATGGAATGTGGGTGATACCAGATGGGAGATTTGACAAGGTGGAATCAGGGCTTTGGCCGGGGTGAGGCTTCAGGTAAGGTTCCCTCGCTGAGAAGCAGCCTGGGCTTCAGCCCAGGTGATCTGATTTTTAGACTCTAAGAGGCCACATTTCCCCTAAAATATGCAGCAGGTGATCAAATAGAATTCAGAAGTCTGTGTTGAAAGATTATGTGCCTCGTTCAAGGGAAAACACTGAACATCCTCCAGTCTCTAATGCAGGGAGCACATTCTTAATTTTTCAAGGATCCCTTGGACTCATGCCTGCGTGGCTGTCCTTGGAGACATGGGCCTAATTCCTCCTGTGAAAAGAAACAGAAACTGCAGAACCCCAGGGTTTTTATGTGCGGTGGATCTGCAGCTAAGAGCCCCGGAATAAGAGGTGTGTCTCCCTGAAACACAGGTTCCCTTAAATCCTGCTCCCAGGAGACCCTGGGGACTCTCTGAAGCTTCGCCTGTCTCTAGAGCTGGAGTGACACATGAGAAAATTCAACCAAATCCACTTCATGTTGATTAATATGCACATTTCTTTTTGTTCACTGGAGCAGAATTTTATTACAACCGCAGAAAACTTGGATTTGGTGACTTTGAACCCTTGCAGAGAAGCATAACCAGCTTAGCAGGGAAATTAGCAGCCTCACAACGTGCCGTGAATATAATTTCCCGGGCTCTGGGATCCCTGTTTCATGAGAGATAAGCACATAAGAAATATTTGGCCCAATAACTTTTTCAGCCACCTTCACCTCTGCAGGAGAAATGTTAGTATGTGGAATTATTTTACTAGTGCCTCTTAGGGCTTTTGTTTTATAGATTTTTTTTTAATTGGTTTTCTTACAGATTTATATCTTGAGAAAGGGATTGGTGCTAGCCAGGAGAGTGGTAAATTACTCTTTCTCTCCTTCCCAATAGGGGCTGATTTTCAGGTTCAAGTTCCTCATGCTGATCACCTTGGCCTGCGCTGCTATGACTGTCATTTTCTTCATCGTTAGTCAGGTAAGTGGACCCTGAACGGTCAGAGCGAGAACGTCCCTGGAGGGGTGCCTCCACTCTGCACAGAAAATTCTAGAGAGCTGCTGAGGAAGGAGCAGAGAGGCTGTAATCTGGGCGGCTCCTCAAGCCATGTTTTTTAAGGCTGCTGCACTCTGGGACTTAACCACCTGGCTAGAGGTGGATGGAATTTTCCCTTTCGGTACAGCCTCGTAGGAGGAAGAAAGTTGCTACATAAATTAAAAGCCTGCAGCCAGATTGAAGGGCACTTATTTCATTTACTTAAGAGAATACACTTTTTAAGCCCTATAGCAGAGCGCCAACAAGCAAGTATTAGTTGGACTTGATCTTTATCTAGCATTAACATAGATCCTCTTACAGTCCATCAGCCATTCTTTGTGATAATTATATTGCCACTTAAACATGAAATACAGCTCAGAAGTCCCCTTGATAGAATTTTACCTTTCCGCGGGGCATTTCTAAAACTCAAAATTTTGCTACACTTGAAAACCTCCATAGTGGTAATAATTTTAAAATGTTGGTAACTGGCTTTGGAAAGTGGAAAGCACTGTTGAAATCTGACAGACGACCTCTCTGCCATTCATTTGAGCTTCACAAAAATCCTGTGGGTAAGTAGGGTGGTAGGGCTTGTTATCTCAGTTGCTAGGATATGAAATCGAATGGCCTTAGGGACCTTTCCCATTTGTGCTGTTTTCCAGCTGGGCAAGATGGCGGATAGATTGCCTAACAGTTCTAAGGTTGAATTTTCTTATCAGTAGAATGCACGGAATAATAGTACCACCACAAAACGTGGCCAGAAGGACCACAGGAAGTAACGCCTGCAAAGTGATTTGCAGAGTGCCTGGCACATTGTGGGCGGGAATAGCTGTGCTCTTGAGAATGACAAAAAAGGTGAATGTTGTGCCAAAGGACATTCAGTAAGTTAGGGATCAGAACCCAGTCCTTTTGACTTTTTTGTGCCAACTGTTCTGTCATCCCTGTTTGTGGCCCAAACTGAGAATGTTAGTCGTGCAGGTGGAGACTTAGGACCGGACTTGTCTCATTGTGCTGGCTCGTTTCCTTCTAGTAGAGGGGCTCCAGTGCTTTTTTGTACCATAAACCCCACGGGCAACCTGCTGGAGGCTATGGGCCTCTTCCTTGAATGTTTTTAAATGAGTACAATGCTTCGGATTTCAAAGATATTTGCAATTATCCATGTTACCGATGTTACGGATATATATCTGTAATTGTAATTGTTATGACAATGTCATGATTTCTGTTGGTAACAAAATTACAGGTGGTGCTTGCTAGTCCTAATATTAACAGGACTTTGTTTTCTATGCTCATAATTGCAAGAAATGGTAACTTTCAGTTAGAGACTGGTGAAAATAAAGATATAGATTTTCTCATTCCAGTTCATGGACCCCTTGAACTTGATGCAGGGACACCCCAGGGTGCCTCTGACCACATTAGGAGCCCCTCTATAGAGCCACGTGGGCTCTGTCCACTGGGCAGTGTGAGTGTTGCTGTTGAAGACTGAAAAGGGTGTGGAAAACAAATAAAACAAATAGTACATATCTGTCTTCGACATTTCTGCTTCCACATCTGCTATGACCTACACCAGTGCTATGTTTGTATCCGACTGTTTATGAAACCGAGAAAACTTCAGTCGCCACTCCAAGTGCAGTAACATATTTCAGATTCTGAATGAGTGTTTTATTCACCCAGCCGGGGCTCAGACAAGGGTGTCTGAGGGCTTACTTATCCTTTGGCTGATTCCTTCACGTGACCCAAGTGTCCAGTCCTCCAGGGCCTCGGTCACACACGGGGACACCCACTGTGGCCATTTGGGTGAGTCCGAGAGAGCAGGGCACACTGCTTGGAGACACAGAAGCTTCTAGTAAGCTGGGCTGAGGCATGAAAGGCAATCCCGAGGTGTGTTCTCAGGAAGGCCAAAACCAAGGGCACGTTGGGTCCTAACATGGGTCTCTGCTACCTCAGGAAGCTGCCGCCACGCTCCCCCTGCCCCATGCCGCTCGCTCACCTGCTCTGCCGAGAGTCCCCTCCACCTGAAGTCAGGAAGGGACAGCTGGCTGATCTCAAAGGCAGCCCACGTGTTGCTCGAATTTAGCCCTGTCTGTGTTACACAGTGCACCATTTTCAAGCAAGGGAGGCCAGTTCTTCCAAGGAACAGAGTTTGTGGCTTTTCTTTGGAGAAAAAGATTAATATTCCGTTGCCCCAGTATTTTCTAACACGGCTCCAGCCTGTGGCTGGCTTTTTATATCTGCCGCTCGAGCGACAGTCCGCCCGGGATGGATTTCAACTCCAAGGGGGTAGCAGCGAGCCCTTTTGGATTCCATTAGCTCCTCACATTCCTCCTGCTGGGTTATTTTTTTAAGGTTTATTTATAGATATCTAAGACGTTTTCAGGCATAAGTCTCCATGTCCCAGGTACTGTACTAATATAGTCATCAGAGGATTTATTTTTTAATGTCATTTTGGAATGTCTCAGCCATGAGCTCACCTGAAAGAAAACCTATTGGGTAACTTTTTGAAATAGATCCCAGCCTTAGGTAAAAGGAATGTATTAAAACTCCCATTATGCTCTCAGGCTTGCTGAGAGAGCTTGCATTTAAGCCCCATGAAATATAATGCGAGGGGATCTCACCAGGATATTGAAACTCTGAGGCCAGGAATGAAGGGCCCACAGGAAGCTGTGGAATGCAGTGACCTTGAGGCTTTGTAGCTGGGTCCTGAGGGGCAGTCTTTTAATGCCTGCCATTTTAATGGCCTCAGTCCTAGCAACCGAGAGATGGTACATCACAGTCTGGTATTTTAGCCCCTTCCCTCTGGAAAAGAAAGAGGCCTTCCATTTAGAGGTGGCAGGCAGTAGGGAACAGAAGTGCAATGCAGGGGAGAAGGTCACCAACCTTCACTAAGGGGACCCCCAGGTGCCTGACATTCAGGTCAGGCCCCATGCAGCAAACTCCCAGAGAGCCTGTCCCCAGCTCTTTTTTGTGTGTGTGATCACTTCATTCTGTTACTCACAGAGGAAATGTTTCCAGTAAGAGAGCCTGTGTCTGGGATTTGGAAATCTTGTTGTTAAGTGGAATGTTGGTTGTCAAGACTACTGGGTGTAAAGGGATTTGACCTTCACTTGGCTCCAGGGGTATAATTGGGTGGTTTCACACAAAAAGTAAATTGTTCAAATGTTAAATCAGGAAAAACAGGGACTTTTAGAAATAAGACTTATGCACAGGGAAGATGATTTTCTTTTCTTTTTTTTTTTTTTTCTTTTTTGGTTGGAGCTATCTGATTTTTTCCTCCGGAAGTTAAAACGGGGTGACTGTCATCTCTGTGCTTTGGCATTAATAAGATTTTGGGTTGACAAGGCCTGCTACGTTGAGGCTGCTTACTGTGGTTCATGTCGGTGGGAACGTGCTCAGAACGCAGGAGGTCCCAGGCAGGAATAACTGAGAGAGGAGACGGGCACGCACCCACAGTCCAGTAACTCTGTATACAACTCGTTTATGCAGACTCAACTCTTTGCCCTCAGCAGGAAATAATATATTTACCGATTACAAATTAAATAGCATGGGTAATTCTGCAACCTTATTCTGAACAAGATGCAGGTGTCTCACAGCAAACCTGAGATGGGAGCATGAATGTGCTGGTTCCTCAGGCCATCTGAGCACTCATGTACCCCTCATGGTATGAGCATCTCATTTCAGTGGTTCTACTGTAAAGTTGTATTTTGCATATAGATCCAGTTTTGAATATCATATACTACTATGTCTAGGATATATAGTATATCTGTATTACTCTGTGGATTTGAATATGCAAACCTGTGTATATTTACACTGTATAATGATTTGCATTATGGTTAATTAAGTGAATTTTCAAAGGAAATTTGGTCTTCCACAATAGTTGCTCCATATGCTAACTTAACAGACTCACCACTGTTTAGGATAATATTCCTACTCTTGGGGTGCCTGGGTGGCTCAGTTGTTAAGCGTCTGCCTTTGGTCATGATCCCAGGGTGCTGGGATCGAGCCCCGCATCGGGCTCCCTGCTCAGCGGGAAGCCTGCTTCTCCCTCTCCCATTCCCCCTGCTTGTGTTCCCTCTCTCACTGTGTCTTTCTCTGTCAAATAATAAATAAATAAAATCTTTAAAAAAAAAGGATAATATTCCTACTCTTATATTGCATAATGATTAAGAATACCTTCTTTTGCAGGGCGCCTGGGTGGCTCAGTGGATTAAGCCTCTGCCTTCGGCTCAGGTCATGATCTCAGGGTCCTGAGATTGAGCCCCGCATTGGGCTCTCTGCTCAGCAGGGAACCTGCTTCCCCCTCTCTCTCTGCCTGCCTCTCTGCCTACTTGTGATCTCTCGCTCTCTGTCAAATAAGTAA
>JAPYYM010000274.1:0-14900 GCA_028534135.1 Potos flavus
AATAAAATCTTTAAAAAAAAACACAAAATTTTAGAAAAGGTGGGGCATCCTTTTAAATATTTCCACTAAAGATAAAGAAGATGTGGTGTGTACACACACACACACGGGAGTATTGCTTAGCCATACAAAAGGAATGAGATCATTTGCAACAACATGAATAGACCTAGATGATATTATGCTAAGTGAAATAAGTCAGAAGAGAAATACAAATACCATATGGTTTCACTTATGTTTAGAACCTAAAAGATACAACAAATGAATAAACAAACAAACAAAAAGCAGAAACCCATAAATAGAGAGAACAAACTGATAGTTGCCAGAGGAAAAGGAGATGGGCAGATGGACAAAGTGGGTGAAGAGGAGTAGGAGATACAGGCTTCCAATTATGGAATGAATCTAAGTCACGGAGATAAAAGGCACAGCATTGAGAATATAGTCAATGGTATTATAAAAGCTCTGTATGGTGACAGATGGTAGATGCTTTTGTGGTGAGCACAGCATAAGGTATAGAGTTGTCAAATCACTATGTTGTACGCCTGAAACTAATGTAACATTGTGTGTCAACTACACTTCAAATAAATAAATAAATAAACAAACAAATAAATAAATAAATATTTCCATTAAAAATATTAACACTTTAACACACATACAAAAAGATCAACTGCATAAAATAGTGCTATTCAGGGTATATTATAAAACCCACAAAAATTCACAGAGCGGGACGCCTGGGTGGCTCAGTTGGTTAAGCAGCTGCCTTTGGCTCAGGTCATAATCCCGGGGTCCTGGGATCGAGTCCCACATCGGGCTCCTTGCTCGGCAGGGAGCCTGCTTCTCCCTCTGCCTCTGCCTGCCACTCTGCCTGCTTGTGCTCTCTCTCTCTCTCTGACAAATAAATAAATAAAAAATGTTTAAAAAGAAAAAATTCACAGAGCACCACAGGTCACTGCATCTGGTAATAAGATAGAGACATAAAGTTGTGTGGTGACTATCTACTTTCATGTTTTTGTGTGTGTGTATACATGTGTGCATCTCCTGAGCAAAATGGCCTTCTTACTCCAATCTCCCCTAAACCCTCCACAAGGCCCAGAACTGAGACATGAAGAGTGAATGATGAGGGTGAACACGGACACTCAAATGGCAGTTGGAAGGCAGCCATGGTGACACCAAGGAGTAGCTGATGCCATCAACCATTCATTCCCCCTATCCACCTCAAATAAAGCTACTTCAACCTTTATCTAGTTATTATGTAGATATTACAACTATTATCTGTTAATACTAATATTACAAATACTATTAATAATAATCTTTTATAGGTAACTGATATTTTCCTATTAAATTTTTAGTAAAAATCTCTTTGGAAAAATCTCAATTTCTTTTATCTCTAACTTAAAATATAAATAAGAATTTAAGAAAATACAGCTTTAAGACGAGCCCTGCAGAAGCCTTTTCTTCCTGACAGATCACACCTGATTATTGTTCCCATACAGAAGTACCAGAGCCAAAAAGTAGGGCAACGATCTCAGTGAGATATGATGGTGGACTGAAATAGAGCAATTTGATAAGAATGGAGTTAAGTTAAAAGATCTAAAAGATATTTAGGAAATAAAACTGCTAGAACTTAGTGACTGATTAGATGGGAGGGATGACAAATAATCTAGCACACCATTAGATGTTGGTTTTATACTCCCTTCCAATCTATTTCTAACAATAGCTGCTAGGGAATAGCTTGGTATAGGCGATAGGCAGTTTTAATTAGGATGAAACAGCTTGATGAAGAAAACCTAGGTGATCCAGAGAGGAAGAGAACCTGGGAAAGAATAGAAATGACAACCATTCAATTTTGTATAGAAGATTAAAGACAAAAAAAGACACTTGCATTCTGATAAAATCTTACTAAGAGAAGAACAGTCAACTAATGTCTAAATGAAATAAACACTGCTTCTTTGGACCAAACCCTCATTATGCTGAATTTCACTGATTTTTCATGTAACCCACTGGTTATCAATGAGGGATGAATCCCCCTAAGAGCATTTGACAATGTCTGGAAATATTTTTGGCTGGTCATAAACTGGGGGGATTCCCCTGGATTTCATACTCAAGGGTGTTGCTAAGCATCCTACAATGCACAGAACAGCCCTCTACAATAAAGAATTATCCAGCACAAAATATCAGTAGTGTCAAGGTTGAGAAACTCTGAAACCCACGAACATCAGAAATACTAAATTTTACACAGAGGCACTGTGTTATGTTGTGGGACTCACTAAGAAAAGTAAGTCACAGGCCCTGTCCATGAAGAAGAAAAGACTAACTCCATTACCTTTCAATATAAGAACAGCTATTAAAATAATAGCCCAATAATAATAGAAGATATGCCATAAATCAATGTCTGAAATTGCTAAATAAATGATACCAATGATAAATGCTATAAGCAGTTTATAGATTTTTATAGATTAAAGAGCAAAAGTTGGCCTAGGAAAAACTGTAGATAATTTGTGAACAAGGCAAGGTCCAAGGTGTTTTCAGAAGAGGTAGGTTAGAACTTAGCTCCTCACAGAACCATAAGTCATATAACAGACAGAACAGCATACACCAAGGCTTTATTTTGGGAAAATACAAAAGTTTTCCAGACAACAAAGAGTATACTCCATTGCTCACCCGGAAAAACTAACAAGGCTCGTAAGCAGTTGAAGGCCAGGTTGTGGATAGTCTCAACTGGTCCTGGAACAATATCAGTCTAAACAGCATAGGTCCACTTATAAGTGGATTTTTTATATTATAGTACAGCACTATAAATGTATTTTCTTTTCCTTATGACTTTCTTAAGATTTATTTATTTATTTTAGAGAGAGACATGTGGGCAGGGGGACTGGCAGAGGGAGAGGGAAAGGGGGAGAGAGAGAGAGAAGCAGAAACTTCTGAGCTTGGAAGCCCCACACAGGGCTCGATTTCACAACCTTGAGATCATGACCTGAGCTGAAATCAAGAATCAGAGGCTTAACCGAATGAGCCACCAGGCACTCTTCTCTTTCCTTATGATTTTTTTTTCTTATGATTTTCTTAATAACATTTCCTATTCTTTAGCTTACTTTATTGTAAGAACACAGTATATAACACATATAACATACAAAATATGTGTTGTTTTACCAGTAAACCTTCTAGTCAACAGTAGCTAAGTTTTGGGGGAGTCAAAAGTTGTATGTGGATTTTCAACTGCATGGGGGGTCAGTGCTCCCAACCCCCATGTTGTCAAAGGTCAACTAAATTTTGGAAGTGGAATTTGAAGCAGTGAACTAACAGGATGAAATCTATATTTTAAGAAACACACTGAGTGACAGTATATATAGAATTGACTACCAGAGGCACCGTGGGCAGAGAGAACTCAGGAGGGATAAAAATGTCTGAGATACAGCATAATAGATTCTGGCACCAAAATGGTGGCTCTGAGAAAGAAGACAGAGAGGGAAGGCAACTTAAGAAGCAAGAATGGACAAGACTCTCCAGCTGTTTTAGGGGGAAAGAACAGTAAGTCATCAAAAGCATTTGTTTTGTTAAAATGAGAATTAAAAACTGACCTAAGCCAATCTGGTCTTTCATCCACTGTGATTCTTTTTGTAAATAATGGTAAATTCTGGTAATTAGAAGTAGGGGATGGGTATAGTTGACGGTGATGATGATGATAACTTTATAACTATTTCCCAGGCATCACAGAGAATTCTCTTGGCTTTGCCTGGCTCTTATTCCAGCCCCTGGGCAGCAACAGTCCTGCATAAGCTCTGTTCAGCTTCCTGTAGGTGCATCCTGAGAGCATCTTGTCTCAGGTCTACACTGTATGTTTCCTCCCTCCTTACCCAAGGGCTTTGCTTGGTGGGATCCTACTGAAATCTGCTTGTTGCCCAATTCATACAATGTGGAAGTATATGGAGGTTAACACTCTATCAGGGCACACGTTAACCAATCAAGTAGATATATATATTCTCTCTATACCCTCCCCTGCCTACAGAAAATTCCAAGGCATGGTCTATACAGCTTCCCAGGTGGTCCTGTAGGATCAAGAAAACGATCACCTACAGCAGTGGTGAATTTGATGAAATATCCTTGTACTACCTCTTTCTTCTTTCTGCTTCCTTTCCCTGTCATTCCCACCTATATCTCTGGGGTCACACACCTCAATTAAGTGCCTGTCTTAACCCTTTGTTTCAGGTCTGCTTTATGAAGAACTCAGATAAAAGTCATGATGATGATGATGATGATGATAAAGACAATAACTAATATTATTGATATCTGCTAAGTGTCTATCAATATTACAAGCACTTTCATCCTTATTATAATCCTATAAGGTTGGTATTATTATTCCCGTTTTACACGTGAAGAAACTAAGGCAAAGAAAGGTTCCTGCATTTCCTCTTCAATAAGTTCTGGTGACGATGATTTGTTAATGAGGCTACAGATGCTTATTCATTGACATTTTCCCTCTCCAAATAAAACAAGAGAAAAACAGGGGAAAATAAGTGGCAACATTAAGTAGATATTTCTAGCCTACTTTGGTAACAGATGTGATACTGATTCAGTGAATACCAAGTAGACTTTGAAATTACCTATTATTCATTATCATCCAATTAATTCTAGTAGGGGAATAATTTATTTATGACTATCCATATTTTTGAGAAGTAATCACCAATACCAAATTGTCTTCTAAAATTTTAGGATAATGGCAATTCTAGGGACAAGAACAGCAAGTATCTTGTTGGGTGACAAAGTCACAACATAATACTACAGGGTATACATTAGCTGTTTCTGACAGTCTTCAGCATTTTACGGATACCTGGACGATGCATTTCCAAATCATATTCTGGAGAATAAAAAAGTGAATAAATATGCATTAAACATTGTTGACATTTCTTCCTCCAGTACTTAGCCTTGTGCTTGTGCCACAGACAGCACACTCTGGCAGAAATATACTTCAAGTCACCTTCCTAGAATCGGTGCTTCTTACTGACTTCACAAACTCTGGGCACCAAAATCCAGGTTCTAATAACAGGCAAGGTCCTCCTAGATATTTATAATGTAACAGTAGTAAGGGGCATCCTTTAAGACAGGCATAACTGAGATAAAATAATTTGTTAAGAATCATTGGACACTTGGAATAAAATATTGGATACTGGCTATCTTGGACTAAAAATGATATCATTTATGAACTAGTAAGTATAAAAATTATTGTAAATACAGTGGATTTAAAATATAATATACTGTAAGCCTGTTGCTAATTTTTACCCAGGTTCCATTCAGGGAACAGGTGAAACACTTATCAGGAATAGTTAAGTGTGATGCTTCTATCCTGCTCTTGTTCAGAGCTATTTCCCTGACCTAACACTCTTCATTGCTGTGCCACACTGCCTGCCATTTCCATTGTAATGATTGGTTTCTGGTATCAGAGCTTCTAAGTCAAATGACATAACATTTTGAGTTTCTCTAATTATGATTGCTTAGAGTTTACATTTAAGTTTATAGTTATCACCAACTGACTAATGTTAAACTTCTAAGATTTCCTATCGTTGAAATGTGTTCATGCAATTACAAAGAAATGACACCTTTCCCTTGCACACTTGCTCATCTGTACCTCGTCTTTGTACCTCTGAGGGGCACCATCTTTCTGAATACCTATATTTTCAAGTTGCATACTCTGCACCATGGTTCAGACTGCATTTTGGAATGAAGTAGATAAAACTGAGTTTGGAAGTATAGTTGGAAATAATGGAATTTGAAGATAACTGGGAAGAGCTGATAGTCCTCAGTATGGGAGCATTTTAAATACTGATGGCAGAATAGAAACAAAAATTAAAAACGAACATCAAACTGAAAATTACAATATTACAAAAGACAAGGGGAAAGTAAAGATCTCTTGCAAACTAATAAGAGGAATAATTAACACTAAGTAGAAAAATAAAGTTAAAGGACACTAACAGGAAATTCACAGAAGAAATAGAAATAATCAATATATTTTTAAAACCTATAATCAAATGAATAATAATTAAAGCAACAGCGAGATGTCAAACCTATAAAACTGTCCAAAGCTTGAAATAATCACCATTATTAGTAAGGCTATTAAGAAATGGAGACTCACATTCTACTGTTGGCAGTACACACTGGGACATGCTTTTTCAGAAGCACTTTTCCATTACAAATATTTTGAAAGCCCATCTTGTGACTTGGAAATTCAATTTTTTAAACATTTTCTAAGGAAATAATTACTTAATTACACAACAGTTTAGCTGCACTGATGCCTTTACAGTCTACTTATGATTGCAAAACCAATGGATCAACCTAAATAATGGACCTTTCATGAAAGAAAATATTATACGGCCACTAAAATAAATAGATATATTTTAATTGCTATGAAAAAATCCGATACCATAAAATTTTTAAATGTAGTCTACAAAACAATATCTATTATAACCTTACTTAAGCATAAATGATATATGCATACTTTTTTAAATATTAAGGTATATGGGACAAAATACCAAAATGTTAATGGTACTTGTACCTAGATAATGAGATTTTGATTGGATTTTCTTTCTGTTTACCTGCATTTTAAAACTTTCTACTGTAATTCTGGATTCATGGAATATATTAATACAAAAATTTATCTGAAGTATTGAAAGACGTTTCTGTAGAAGAAAAATATTCTGTAAGCCAACTGAATTATTTGGAGAAGTAAATATTATGTCTTTTGACTAACTCCTACGCTAACTACTATAGCTTACAAATTATAATACCCTCTTACTGCTTTTAAAATACATGTGTGATTTCAATAGAAGCAGATACTTTCTAACATAAAATCTATACTTGGAAGGCTTCCAGCTTAAAACAGCATCCATTTAACAGATCTTGATGCAACATTCCTAAATTTCCCCCATGTATGTTTTTGAGTCCCCTGAAAAATGCAAAAACATAATGCTACAAAAATCCAGTCTGCAAGAATTTACTTATTTACTTAGGCAGCCAGATTGAAAAATGAAATAGTAGCCCTCCATGCCGTATCTGCCTGAAAATATGTCTTTAGTTCCACTAAAGTTCAAGTATCATGGAAAGCAACACAGTGCAATGGCTGAATAAGTACTGACGAGTGAGGCACTGCTTGTAAGGTTAGGTCAAGTACCTCTGAAGCGGACATCCTGGGTTATGGAAACTTGCTGAAAACACCAGTTATACTATTTTTTAGAGAAGGATGGAAAGGAGAGAAAAGAAAATTCATAAGACCTTGAATATTTTCTACAAAGAACAATTGTTGTCTTGTTAATCAAAAGTTAAAAACCAAATATATATCTTTAAGGATTAAAGAATAAAAGCACAGATATGCGTAGTCTTACGAATTTAAAAGTGAAGGAACAATGTAGATAATTACGAGGTGGCTTCCTTTTTGGCAGTTAATTTGGATACATTAATCATAATCAACTCTCTTTAATCAGAAATTGGGATTTCCTGAGGACTTTTCATTAATTGCAAACCAGA
Organism: Potos flavus; assembly: GCA_028534135.1. Taxonomy (NCBI): domain Eukaryota; kingdom Metazoa; phylum Chordata; class Mammalia; order Carnivora; family Procyonidae; genus Potos; species Potos flavus. Next base: position 7,510 of record JAPYYM010000274.1, read on the forward strand.
GCGGTAGGCAAATTATTCTTCACTGTAGATCAGAGTACTCCTTTGTGGGTTATGTTCATATCCCACAGAATTAAGTTCAAATAGAATTTTTACTGAATTTTGCTATCATATTACCACACATTCCCCATTATTTCATTATTGCTAATAGGAAACATATGTATCCTTAAAATGGTATACCATGAAATGACTGAGCTAACAAGTAAAAGTGAGTCTCAACAGGTACAGCTGAGAGCATGTAGGTGAATGGTTTAAGGGCTGATGTTTTATTCAGCATGCAAGCAGTTAAGCCAGCTCCACATTCTTCTCTCTTTTATACTGGCTTCTAATGACACTGAATCAAATTATATTTCTTTATAAGATTCAACATTTAGCTTTTCTAATTTTACTTTTATAACGAAATTGAAGCAGGGCTGTGTGCAGTCGTTTGGATAAAATTGAAAGTGCCAACAGCTACGTTCTTTAAACTAAATAGCAGCCTTTTTTGTTTAAGTTTAGTAAGGGGTCCAATAGTCTTATGTGAAAATTTTCTACCTCTTTTGTTGGAATTTGACCAAAAGCTTTGAAACTGCAAGTGAAATTGCTTATTATAAATGGAGAATTCCCAGAAAGAAAAGTTTAATTATAATGCAATTATTTGAATTAGTGTGTTTGTGTTTGATTACATATATACATTTGGGGACAATTACCAATCCTTTTGATATCTACATTTAGTCATTCATGTCTTTTCAGTTTAGAGGCAGTTTTACCAGGGTGGTGATTTTCCAAATCATTCTTCACCTTCACTATGAACTTCTTGAAAACTTGGTGTTAGGGGAAGCCTCCTTCAGGGAAAAGCACTGCATGGGAGTCAGTGACCAAAATCTCTTTCAGGTCCTGAAGCTGCTAAGCATACATCTTTGTCCAAGTCCTGTAAGCTCTCCAGGCCCCTTGTTTCTTCAGCCATAAGAATAACTAACAACAGTAATTATTAATTATGTTATTACTGTGATTATGAAAATAACAGTAACTAACATTTACTGGGTGCCTGTCATATGTCACAGAGCATGTTGTAAGATCTCATTTAGTTACCACAAGGGCTCTACATCCGGTAAGAATTGTTTCCCCATTTTACTGGTGAGGACACTCAAGTACAGAGAGGGTTAGAAATTTGCCCAAGTTCTCATAGCTAGTAAACAGAAGGGCCAGAAAATTAGGGTCTAAATTAGCAACAGAAGATGTCCAAAGGCCCTTTCGGTTCTAAAATTAAAATTAAAATAGGAATTATTTGCCAAATTATAGCTTTGCATAAAATAAGACTGGCCTTAAAAAAAGCGTCGTATGAAAATTGTATCTATGAAACAAACACATTACTCATAGGTCTAAAAATTACTCCCTATTGGTATAACTTATAATGATATGTAATATAATTATTTATAAGCTTTTTTTAAAGCTACCATTTGAAAGGAAGACTACCTATAATTTTTATATAAAATACCAGCAGTAATGTTACTTCTTGTTAATATTCAATTGACCATTTTCCTCTTTAAGTCCAGTCTACCGTTACCATCTGTGCCTCTTTTGACTGTGCATTTGAAAAGTTTGACTGAAATGTAATTTCATTGTTTGTAAAGGCAGAAACAATGAAACTGTACTCACATTAATTTTAGTAGAGCATGTACTCTAAAATGTTTAGCCAGAATAACAAAGTTTATGTCAATCCTGGTTATTAAGCAGCTTATAAATCTCTTAGAATTAGAATCCACTCCAAAGCCAATTTAAGAGTTTGAGTCTCTTAGTAAATAGGGTTGTCCCACTTAGTAAACTTATAGTTACAATGCCTGCTTTTATATTTTTCTTCTCACCATGTTGGAGCTTACTCTTATCCCTCTGCTCACACTGAGCCTAATACTGGCCTGCAATATTTTCTCCTCCTTGGTGAACTCTTACATATCCCTTCTTTTATTCTTAGAGACTCAGTTTTGTGTCACCTCCTTCTAGGACATCGTCCTCATGCCCCACTAACGTGCCCACATTCCCAGAGAAAACAGAGGCAGGGCCCTTCTATAGAGATCTCTATTGTGCATGTACGCACTGTAGTACAATTCTCTGTTTACGTGTCTTTCTTCCCTACAAGACGGCATATTATTTGTTTCAAGCAGCTTTTGTATATAGAAAAACAACCACAAAATCTCATAGGCATATGACAATAACCATGTTTCTCTCAGATCTGTGGGTCAGCTGGTAGTCAGCTGACGGAGACTGGCTCTACTGGCCAGTTCTGCTTCAAGCCTTGGATTGCTTGAATTGGATTGCTTATAGATAAAAGGTCTATATGTATATATATATTTAAGCTATAGATAACTTATAGATAAAAGGACTATATGTATATTACTTCTGAGGCCCAGTTTCTACTCATAGTGATGGAAGAGAAATAAGTTAAGGCAAGCCCCACGAGACAAGCACATTTTATGCGACTACTTTTTTCTTTTTACCAAAACCAAGCCATAGACAAACTCAAATTCAGAGTCAGGGAATATATTCCACCCCTATTACACCTAGACAAGGCTTTGAATGCACAGAATCAATTCAAGGGAGTGAAAAGTTGTGACCAATAAGTCAAATGCAGTGGAATAAAAACCATCTCTTACTCACCTTTACTTATACATATATTGTCTGGAATTATACTTAACCTACAAAGAGTACTCAGGATATACCTGGTGAATGAATGTTCCTGATACTGCTAATCATGTCCCTGCATTCATCCATTTTATAAAGCATACTCCAAATCACATCAAACTGCCAAAGATTTGAAAAAGAGGATGATGAAGTGTTCACTTTGATTTACTGAGACAGGAGACATTCAATAGATCCCAAACAGAAATACACAGATACAGACTTTCATAGAGTGAATTGCCCGATTATAATTTGGGCAAAGGAGTATACAGTAGTAGCCTTAAAAATGTAACTCATTCATTTGTGTTTGTGGAGAATAGTTTCCCAAAATGGCTACAACAACTACTCCTTTCCCATGTGTCCTTTTCCAATGTGACTGTGCCGTTCGTCCCATCAAAGAGTCTATTTCTACTCTCCATGAATTTAGGATATCTTCACGATTTGTTTGACCAGTAGAATATGATGCAATTAGGAGCTTAAGTCTTAAAAGATCTTGCAACTTTTGCCTTTGTTCCTTCAGAATTCACCTCTCATGTAAAGAAACTCAGGCAAAACAATCAAAGATGAGAGACCACACAAAAAGAGGCAAGACACCTGGAAGATGGAGATGCACTGCCAACATTCAGAACCAAAGTCCCAGATATATGAGTGAGGCCATCTCGGATTCTTTAGCCCAAGCTAAACCACCCCAGCCAACACAAGGTGAAACAGAAACAAGCCATCCCCACTGAGCTCTGCCTGAATTCCTGATCCAAAGAATCATAAACAATGGTTGTTGTTTGAAGCCACTAAGTTTTAGGGTGGTTTATAGCATAGCAATATATAACTAAAAGAGTGCTCAAAACTGATCTTGAAAGAACAGAGAAAACTGATGTTGTGTACTCTGAAACAGACCAACTGGAATCATTTTACAAAAAAAAAAACTACTACAGAATTCCTTCATCCATAGTAAAATGTATTTTTATTAACATATAAAAAAGTAAGCACAGAAATTTTCAGACAAAAAGAAAGCAGACCTCCCACTATTTCTTGTCTAAACTTGAATGTATGGATATAAATATTATTCAGTTTAACTTTGTTAGAAAAATCAGCAAGATGTCAGAACATTTTAAACATAAGTGTGATACAAATGATATGCTTGAGTATATTACAATTTTAAATGTCTCTACTTTTATCTAAATAATCTTTGTACCATTAAAAAAATCTCCAGTTTTATAAACACTTAAAAACTAAACACTTTTCATGTAAAAATAGTGATCAGTAAGTAAATTTTTTTCAAGAGAGTATCTTTCCCACTTTATATTTGTTTTTTAATTAATTTTTTAATTTAATTTAATTTTTTTCCCAAATACTTTTATTTTTTTAGGGTTCCAAGATTCATTGTTCATGCACCACACCCAGTGCTCCATGCAATACAATTAAAAAGACTTAATTCTTAGCAAATTCAACTGGCGATTTTTTAAAAAGATCCACTGATAATATGAACTTAAACTGCACTTCTGAAAGGTGTGATTTCAAATCAAGCAGAGGAGGTAACATTTTTTAGAAATACTTTTTCTCCATCTAGTGAGATGAAAATGCACTCTTATAGATGCCAAACTTATTCAAAGCTTGTGTAATGAATATAAAAGTAAACACATTTCAAGTTTGAATTCAATTCCACCTGAATATATTACAGGGCAAGTATGTCACATCCAATATTGAGGGAAACATACGGCTTCTTAGGAAATGTAAACATTTCTACTTTAGCAAGTCTAATCTGATTCATCGTCATCAGTGAGTACCAAAAAAAAAAAAAAAAAAAGTTTGGAAAGATTCCAAAGATCATTAAAAGTGACAGGGGAAAAAACGCTATTAATTTTGCATTTTGACTATAGAATTAACAACAGGAAAGATTTTAATTAAGGTTACACTCATTTTACATTATATTTTCTAATGCTTTATTGTTATGAGGAATGTGTGCTCCTGGCAACATGTTAAAGACAGTCTCTCTAAATTGTGATCCTTCTTCCTCAGGGAAAATGCCACTGTTCCTGATTACTATGGAGGGACCAGTGGGGCCACAGAGAAAAGAGGCTTAACAAAGAGTCACTCCACATTTAGTCCTCATAGAAGAATGATTCTGTGATAGTCCACTGCATCTGCTTTTTGTATCACATGTGTTTTGGCTTCTCCCTGTGGGTACTAAGGACAGTTCAAAGTTTTGCTCAGAAATATCCACTCGTCTTTGGATACTGTGTACAAACTAGCCTATCTGCTGCTTGTTTCCATCAAGCCACAGTTACAGCATGTAATTTGGCTATGTTACTGAACATCACTGCATCCTTGAACTATTGGTTTGGGTTGCTACTGTTCTCTCCTTCAGCTCACTACTTATGAAGCATGTGACTATTTGGCCTTAATCCTTTATCAGACCCATTTCAGTCAAGAAGTACATGAGTTGTGCACCATGATAAATTTTCATTCAAGATCCTGTCTTGTCACTGTTGCTGAGATAATTAATATAGTTGTATGATCTTGAATATGTTGCTTACCCTCACTAGGCTTTAGATCTCTTATCTGCTATTAAAGTTGTAATTTTTACTATGCCTGGTTCTTTCCAGTTCTGAACACCTAGTACACCCTACCTACCTTTCTTCCCCTTTGTATGAAGTGTGGCCAGGTGACTGGTTTTGGCCAGCAAAATATGAATAGAAGTGGTATGCAGCAATATTTTGGAGCAGAAATTTTAAGTGTCAGCATGCAATCTACCACATTTCCTTCTGAACTTGGCAATTATGAAAGCATATATTGAAACAGTGCCCCTGTCAGCCTATAACTCTAAGTAACTAGAATGAGCAAAGCCCCTGGGCAAAAAGAATGGATGTACAGCATTTATTATTTTAAGCTACTGAGATTTGTTTGCATGCAGTATAACCTAGCCTATGGTGGCTTACTCATAGTGAGTACAACTTTCACAATACTAATTAGAAAAAAATTTTCACAGACACATCCTCTCATCTACTGTATTTGGGATGTAAGATGTGTAATGGCATTAACAAAAGAAATAATTCTGAGAAAAAGAAAGGAGGGCTTTGGCAGCGTGGACCCCAATCAGGAAGCTATTTTCCCAATCAAATATTCAAAACACCTCTCCCAAGTGTAGTACAGCAAAGAACACGGCATATAAAAAGCCCATATTGGTCAGGGCAGAGAAAAAGAGGGTGCCATGTGAACAAAGAGAGGAAATTCATTTTGAAAATATATACACTAGAAGCGAGAATTCTAGAAAATTTAGAGAAGAAAGCAATCATCTCTAACAACTCACAAAAGTGATAAAGGGTGCACTTTGAGTACATCCACTATAGAGACTAAAAATTAGAGCAGGTAAAAAACTGTGACATCACAGTATGGAAGGGAGTAGAACAAAACCAGTTCAGAGGCTGAATGAAATCAAGAGAATAAAAAGGTGTTCAAGCAAAACCAGAACCAAATTTTTCGAAAATGGCTTTCATGTCTCTTAAAATAAATTAGAAATTATATCAGAACCCTAAGATACACTAATTATAGTTGTTGTTTACAATGAGGCTTCATTCCATCACATAATACAGGATTCCTTTTGCCATCTTCAAGAAGTCACAAATTAAGGAAACCTGTAGCTACTATAAGTACTATCAGATAACTCACCTTGAATGGGATCTATATACCTTCTAATGGTTAATTCAAGGTTATAGTGCCCAGAGTAAGCAAACCATAAAAAAACACCAGGTACACAGTACTGCTGTATCTAGTTTTATTTCTGTCTATACAGTACATGTCATGAAATCAATGTCCTCTAAAGCACTTGTCAAATACAGAGTGAGATGAATCTAGATCTCACTATGAAATATTCCTGCAACATAATATATTAGGAGTCTTACCTCACAGATTATATATTTACAATTGTTTTAGCTTGGTCTAGTGTATAATGCCATGTGGGTTACTACATTCTGTCTGCTAGCCGCAAAGCTCTGTATTCACTTGAAACGCCAGTGTTGTCATTATAAAAAAAAAAAAAAAGTGATATATTATAACGCAGAACCCCAAAGTGGAACTCTTATATAGAATTTTAAAAATTAAGGACTACCAGTACTTGTCTAGAAAATGGTCATTATTCCTTTTTATTCAGAATAATTGCTCCTCCTTACTGTGTGTGTTACTATGTCCATGTTCAAATGACTAGAAAATGGCAAGGCTGAAGTTTAAGGACTTTTTAATAAAAAAGACTATTCTTCATTCTATGCTGCCTCTATTTAATTAAGCAAGGATCATTAAAAGATTGTCTTGCAATCTTACAAACATTGTCTCTTATATCCCTTCCCTTATTCTCTAACTGTTACAGTAGATTTGGTTTTGTGTCCTCAGTTTTAGGCTTTTTACTCAGTCTTCCATTCTTGGTTTTGTCAACAATAATTTTTTAAATATCCTTTTTAGGCCAGACATTTGTCTAACCTCTGGAGCCTCAAAGATAGTCCCTAGTCTCAATGATTTCAGAAGCTGGTGAAAATATTCACTATCTAGGGGTGCCTGGGTGGCTCAGTGGGTTAAAGCCTCTGCCTTCGGCTCAGGTCATGATCTCAGGGTTCTGGGATCGAGCCCTGCATCGGACTCTCTGCTCAGCAGGGAGCCTGCTTCCCCCTCTCTCTCTGCCTGTCTCTCTGCCTACTTATGATCTCTCTCTCTGTCAAATAAATAAATAAAATCTTTAAAAAAAAAAAAAA
>JAPYYM010002740.1:0-11931 GCA_028534135.1 Potos flavus
TTTTGATGGAGGGGACCAGGCTTCTGTCCTATTAATTCTATCTAAAGTTGGGACCCTCAACTTGTCGATAAGAAAAGCTGTTTTTGATTGGTCGGTAAAATAAGAATGAATGAGAATATCATACATAAAGTGGTTTCTACAAAGTATAAAGCAGCATACCAAAGAAGCATAATATCTAACTGTTAGTAAATACTTCTTTTTATTGTGAAACTGGACAGGGTAGCAGGATTTTCCTCCTGAATAATGATAGGCATCTCTTGGAATCTGGGTTCTTGGTTAAGGTTCTGTTCAATTATTTATCTGATTACTGGGTATGACACTTTCTACCTGGATCCACATTATCACCAAGAGCACCTCATTTTTCTTTTCTCCGAATCATTACCAATAAAATTTTCCTTTTCCTTTCATTCTGTAAGTTCAGCTCTCTGTTTCTGCCCATTGACACATTCTTAAAGTAGTTGTCATCCCAAAAGAACTTTTTTTTTTTAGAAAAATTGTATCTTTATCCATAGGCATATGAAACACTACCACAAATCACAAGCAAGTGTTGCTATTTGCACACAAATATGCATGCCTATTATTTTTATCTGGAAATTTCTGAAGGGTTTTCTTTGGTTGCTTTGGTAAAGTATGAATGCCTCTGTGAACCAAGGCAAATCCTGCAAAAGCCAAAAATCTCCCCTTGTCAACACCAGAAGGGGAGGTTCTAGAACCAGAGGAATGTTAGAATTCATATTCTTTTTTTTTCAGTTTTAAAATGTTTTATTTCACAGTGTGTAAAAAAATTTAATGTGTACAAGACTCAAAGTAAATAGGCAGCTTTTAATCACAAATGGATGAGACAGCAGTTATTCAAACTCTACTGAGGAAGCATATTTAAGGCACACACCTCAATATTAGGCATAAATAATTTTAACTCTGCGGTCCAAGTTCTGGGTTTTATATCAGATCTGCAAAGATAAGACCCTGCGGTCAAATTTTAAGATTGGTAAGGTCAATTTGAAGCCGTTTATATATTGAGTACAGGTTTCACTATTACAAATAGAAGATGTTAACTAAAAAAATTGTGGTTTTCAAAGATCTCTCTGTCCCATGCTCACTTGTAATCTGCTAATTTCCCTTCTTGGAGTTACTCTTCAAATTATAAGCATGTTCTTGAAACTGTCCATTTCATAGGAGAAGTAAGGAGCTAGCTCAGAGCAATTAAAGGATAGATTTGAGGGAGGGTGGGCTTCAGAGTAACACTTAGATTCAAATACTCTCTTCCGCTGCTTACAACTTTTGTTATCCCAGGCAGGTGACTTAAATCTACTGAGTTTTAGTTTCCTATTCTACAAAATATGAGTAATATTATCACAGAGTATGTTTACAATGAAGATGAGACAAGATATGCATATAAAGTGCTTATAACAGTGCCTGAAACATACAAGGATGCCAAAACAAACAAACCAATTGGTCCATGACATAGTAAGTTAAAATGAAAGACCTATGTCTTAAACCTAAGTCTACATCCCAGATTTTCAATTGTACCACATGACTATAAGTTTGATCTTCTAAAGACTTCATGATAAAATAGTAGAATCATAAAGTTGAGCAAAGAAAGGGTGTATAGCAATTGCTGACTTAATAACTTGATGTCTCCAAAAGTTAAATAATGAGGAAAAACATTAAAGCTTTAATGATTGAGTATTTATTCTTCCCCCATTGGACTAAAATCTGAATTTAAAAAAAGTGTTATCTCAATTACATTTCAATTTTAAAAGCTATAATTATTATATGTAAACCTATAAAACTGGGGCGCCTGAGTGGCTTAGTTGGTTAAGTATGCCTAACACATGATTTCGGCTCAGGTCATGATTTCAGGGACATGGAATGGAGCACCCCCCCCATCAGGTTTGTGCTCAGCATGGAGTCTGCTTGGGATTCTCTCCCTCCCTCGCCTTCTGCCCCTCCCCCCACCCTGCTCATGCACACTTGGACTTGTGCGCGCGCGCTCTCTCTCTCTCTCTAAAAAAAATAAACTACAAAACCAATTACATATATATGTATTTATGTTGTGTATCTCACATTTCTCTGGACTTTGTGAAAATGTGTCAAGACCATTCCTCTTCCTTAATATCACTCTAAATAAGCACCCGTGTTAAATAAACAGTTTCTTTATGAGAAAAAGTAAAAATGGTAGTTAATTAGCAAATTTATAGAATAGCACAATGAGCTATTAAAAAAACTTACAGATTTGGGGCGCCTGGGTGGCTCAGTGGGTTAAAGCCTCTGCCTTCAGCTCAGGTCATTATCTCAGGGTCCTGGGATCGAGCCCCGCATCGGGCTCTCTGCTCATCAGGAAGCCTGCTTCCCCCTCTCTCTCTGCCTGCCTCTCTGCCTACTTGTGATCTCTCTCTCTCTCTGTTAAATAAATAAATAAAATCTTTAAAAAAAAAACTTACAGATTTTTTTTCATTAAGTGAAGCAGATTTTTCTCTATATGGTATGTAAAGTCAGGTAATTACCAATCTCACCATTCTTTTTGAAGAATGACAACTGGAAGAATATCTTCTAACACATATCTTCATTTTATTGGAATAATTATAGCTAACAATTTTTGACAGTAGTGAAACGAATTAAAATATTTTATTAAAAAGTTGTAGACATAACAGCTATTTCAAAATACAAATGCTTCTTGATAGATTTCTTTGCACTGTATTTACTCAAGAAAATGTTGTCATTCATTTCTTTGTATTCAGACACAATAAGCCCTTCTCTAACTGAAAGGGATATTCTCTGGAAATCAGGGCTATGATAGGTAAATGTGAATACGTAATTGTAAGGAAAAGTTTACAGTTTATTCTGGAATAAGGTTCATGAAGTCATTCCTTTTTTTCCCCAGTGAATTAAAAGAATGAAAATCTTGGAAATTGACTTATCAGGAGCCTCTGGTACCCTACCTTAATGTTTAACATTTATGTTGGTTTGATCTTATTTTCTAGGTTCACCACTAAAACTGGATGGGATTTCTAATATTCCAAAATACACTGATATTGTGTTCCTCCCCAGATAAATATTTAGAGTTCTTTTTGTAAGTTTTTAAATAAGTTTTAAAAATACACATAATTCTAATAAATTAGAGGCTGTGAGTATAAAGTAAATTTCAATAAATGGACTATTTCAGAGAAACTGTTGCTAACATGTTTATAAAGTCCAATATTGCCATCTACTGGTTATAGGTGAGAAATATGATTTATAAGATTAAAAGCACAGCTCTTATTTTAAGACAATTCAAATAATCTAGACATATGTGATTATACAGATTTTTAAGAAAGTTTCAAGAACTATTCAGTGAAGGAAAGATAATCTTATTAAGAAATGGGATTGGGTGATTGCACATCCAGAAGCATGGAAAAAAATGAACATTGACCTAAACGTCATGTTTTATTGAAAACAAATAAAAACCAGAAATCAAAAACAATCACAGACTTAAATGTTAAACATAAAATATGAGACCTCTAGAAAAAAAAGCATACAAGATAATATTTAGGCTTTAGGGCATGGTAAAGAGTTCTTAGACTTGATTCCAAAAGCACAACCCATAAAGGAAAAAAACTGAAAAAAATGGATCTCATTATAATTAAAAATCTTTGCTTTGTGAAAGAGGGTATTTTATCCTGTTAAGAGGATGAAAAGACAAGCTCGCTGATTGAAAGAAATAGTTTCAAACCACATATCTGAGAAATGACTATGATTTATAATATACAAAGAATTCTTAAAAACCCAATAGTAAAGAGCAAACAATTCAATAGAAAATGAGCAAAAGTCATGAACAGACATTTTGTTGATGAGATATAAAGATGACAAAAAAGCACCTGGAAAGATGTACAACAACATTAGCCCTTAGGGACATGCAAATTAAAATCACAATGAGATATCATATCCATTTATCAGAATGGTTAAAATTAAAAAAATGTAGTGACAACACAAATATTAGAGAGAATGTGGAAAGACTGGATTAATCATGTTTTGCTAGTGGAGATGGAAAATGATGGAGCCATTATGGCAATTTCCTATAAACCTAAACAAGCAACTAACGAAGATATTTTGGAAAAATTTAAATAATCTAAACATATTTATTTGTGCATGCATTTATTAATTTTAATGGATTCAACTTCAAAGTTGAAAATGTTATCTATGAATAAATGTTATTTATGAGTAAGAGATTGAATGTGCACTCCTCATGTCATAGTTTTTTTTCTCCTTTGCACATGTGAAAATTGAGTTGAAACAGAGAAGAAAAGTGTATTTGATAAATTAGGAAGCAGGTAAAGAACTGTCAACTGCAAAAAGAACTTAGAAGATATTTTCTAGAATGTTTGTGGAAATTTTTCTCAACTTAATCAGTTACAGAATTTCACTGGCATAAAATTATTCTCTCTTCCTTTCTTATGTGATCAATAGCTAGCAAATATAGAAATTGGCTGGGTATTGCTTTTTTTAAAAAAGTCAAAATGACAACCATTCTCCCTGAAATGAGAAATACAATGGATTTTTCTTTGATTATTTTTCTTCCCAGTCTAGAAATGTCATGTTCATGTTTTCTTACACAAGATAGAGTACCAGAATGAGATTACATGGCAGCAGTGCAGGAGAAGCAAGAAGTATGAATGTCAGTAAATAATAATATATTTTAAATACAATTATATATAATAAATATTCTCATTGAATAGTTAACTTTTTTAAAGGATGAGGAGATTTTAGTAGTACATGGTATGGCTTCTTCATTTATTTATGGATAAAAGAGGTAGAGATAAATATGTGCAGAACACTTTAATGAAAGTTAAGACTGGGGGTGTAATGAAGCTTAAAAAAATATAAGATATTGGGCAAGTCACGTAACCACCCTGGGCCTCACTTCTCAAATCTGTTCAAGGACAGAAAGGACTACATATTTCCTAATGCCCTTTCCAGCTTGATTATTACATGAAACCAGGCCAGGAAATATGCAACTTGGAAAGCTTTATATTTTGGATGTTTGAGGGAATGTGTTTGGTGTTCCTGTTGTTTCTTTGTTCCCAATGAACATAAATGTATTTTCTAGAGAATGAGAAGAAATTTAGGCATGGATAATTAAATTTTTTTCAAGTTTCACCCAAAGATTCCTTAGAAGCACATTTTAAACAGAATGAGCCTTCATTGTCTGGGATGTTAGTAGCTCAACTATTGTAAACTACTGGGACATTAAAAAGATATTTACATATTAGCACGGTGATTACTAATGAAAACATAAAGGTCTTTTCGTTTAAAGAAGGGAGGTCATCTGAAGAGTGTCAGATGGCTCAGATCTCCTTGTAATGGGATGCTCATGCTACTTACTCATTTAGAGAAGTCATTGGAATGAGTTGTGAAACTCGATGAGATGAGATTTAGGGACTGTGGGAACTGTCCCCACTCTAGTACATTAGGGCTCCAGGACAGAACCACCAAGTGGAGGAATCAGCAAGAAGTTAACTGGGAGCTCAGTAGCAATAACAGTAATGACAGTTTAGAGAGAGGCAACTTTCAAAGACAACGAGCCGACAATCAGAAAATTTACGGAAATACTCAAGCACACCTTGAGAATCCCCAGACATCACCAGCGAGCATTTTGAAGAGATTTTAGATGAGGCTACCAAGCCTATAGGCCGTGAATGGCACACTAACACCAAGAAAAGGGGGGAAATGTATTTGCTTCTAACCTCTGACTCTTCTGAGACGAGTTCTATTTTGGTATTTAGAGTCTGTCTGTAATTGTTGTGAATAATTATGGTTGATTATAAATTTATGGATACTTTAAATTGCATGATGGAATGGAATATCTTTACTATTTGAAATCTTGGCTATTTTGCCTAAAACCAAATCTGCGGCCCATTTCTGTTAAGTATGATGCTAAAGGACCACTTTTTGTATTAGCTTAATTGCCAGTTCTGTTTTATGCCCCAGCATTTACAGTTCTTGTTATTGTTCTTTCTTCAACTGTTTATAACTTATGTTCTCCCTATACATTTATATGTTGTAAGCCATACTAAATTCATCTTAAACAAAGAGTGATATAATTCCACCAATATCCACACTTTGGGGGGAATTCAATGTCCTGGATAGTCAAGGTAGTGTCTATATATGGCCAACCCACATTACCAGATAAAAAGCTTCCCTCTCCCCCCGCAAATACCTTAATAGTGCAAAATTTGGTGACAGTCTTAGCTAAAATCTATTTTGGGCATTGCCATAATGGAGGCAGATTAGATAGTCACATTATTCAAAGATAGGCCCCTCCAAATGCTAGATTTGTCTGGTGCAGACCCCTTCCAAAGAATATATAATTCCATATATCAAGTTATCAAGAAATGAAAAACAAAATGCAGAGAGACAGGATCAAGAGTGCACTCAAGGGGTATTTTTTTCATTTACCAGGTGGTACTTTCCATTCTCCACAAGCCCATGAAATCACAAATAGATAACATATGGAAGAGCAGAAAAAGTGCCATCAGCACACCAAAAACTTTGAAGGGTTTCTAAAACCAGAAGCAAATGAGAAAGAATAACAGAAAAACCACAGTCCAAAATGCATGGAGGAAGACAGCTACGAAGGTGAATATGGTTCTGTAAAATTTCCATACATATGTATGGGAATTTTACTCAGCCATAAAAAAGAATGACATCTTGCCATTTGTGACAACATAGATAGACCCAGAGGGTATTATGCTAAGTGAAATAAGTTGGATTGCCATATAATTGTACTTATATGTATAATCTAAAAAACAAAACCAACCAACCAACCAACCAATCAACCAACAAAAAAGCAGTCTCTCAAACACAGAGAACAAACTGGTGGTTGGCAGAGGGGGAAAGTTAGGGAGGATGGCCAAAATAGGTGAAGGGGATTAAGAAGTACAAACTTCGGTTCTAAAATACATAAGCCGTGGAGAGAAAAAGTACAACATAGATAATATAGTCACTAATATTGTAATAACATCATATGGTGACAGATGGTGACTACCAGTGGCTAAAACAAAGTAATTAGGCAGGGTGCCTGGGTGGCTCAGTCGGTTAAGAGTCAGACTCTTATTTTCGGCTCAGGTCATGATCTCAGCGTTGTAAGATCAAGCCCCAGGGCAGGCTCTGCTCTCAGTGGGGAGTGGGCTTGAGATTCTCTCTCTCTTTCTCTCTCCCTCTGCCCTTCTCCCTACCAAAATAAATAAATAAATACATTTTAAAAATAAAGATATTAGGCTAAAATCAGTAGTGGACTGAAATTCTGAGTCAAGGAATTGTCCCCAAAATACTAGTCAAAAGGGGAAAATGATAGAAATGCATTAGAGCATTTGGAGGATAGATTGCTTCTAATACCCATCTAGTTAGGGTCCATGAAGGAGCAAAGAAAGAAAGGAGAAAGTTACAAATACAAAAAAAAAAAAAAAATCCCTAAAATGAAGACAGATATATATCTTCAATCATACTGAATGCCTAATAAGATTAATTCTAGCAATACATCTATAACTAGACATCACTGTGAAAGCATTGAGAAAATGTTAAAAGCTGCAGAGGAGTGAAGTGCTGATGGAAAAGTTACTTACAAAAGAATGAAAATCAGATTTACACAAAATTTCTCAGTTTCAGAGAGCTAGAAAATGGAGCAATTGCATGTAAAGATGTATGAGAAAATAATTCTGACTTAATTGTCTACTCAAGCAAACTGAAATTTAGTGGTGGGGTAGAAAACAGCATCTGATAATAATGGTAACTCTTAAATGGTCCTCACACACTGCAAGGAGAATTTTCCTGGTGTTTTTTATTTCCCTCCTCACAAAATGACAGCTTCACACATCTTTTTATCTCAAACTTTGTACCCAGTCCCCTACTTATCCCACCTTCTCACTGTCCATGCTGATGTCTTGCTTCCTGGATTTAGGAAAATGGAAACAGTCAAATAAATATTCTTATTCTCCTATCCTCAATCTAACATCTTTCCTAAATGTATAATCCTCCTCTTAAAATAAATACAGTATTTCCATTCTCTCGAAGGATGCATTTTTCTTATGCCTCACATCTCTCTTTCTCTTGTCATCCCAAGAATTAATTCTGCCAATATACTTTATCTACGGTGCAATGTTAATTTTTGACTTCCTTCTGGATCGTTCCACTTGACCATGTTCTCATGTCTCCCAATGCCCCATCGCTAGTACCTTTGCTCATTTCCCTCTATAGTGCCTGTTGTCCGTGGTCACTGAGTCTTTCTCTCCCCTCCCATTCTCTCTGCTGCCCCCTGCAATGAAGCCTCTATTCCAGCTCACTACAAACTTTTTTGTAGTGAACCTTTCTTCAGTTCTCAAAAAAAATCTTTCTTCAGTTCTCAAAAGAATAAAGATTTATTTTCTCCTTGCTGTGACTTCTGTGACACTTTGTTTTTCAAGTACTCCTGACTATTCCTTGCCTCTTTTCTGAGTTTCCTCTTGTGCTCCACCTCTAAATGTTTGACTATCCAGAGCTTAATTTTAACCTCTTTATTCTCTATGTGCTGTTGCCTCTCCTAGAAAGTTTTCACTCAGATTTTACCTGCCTGGTGACTTCTTACAATTTAATCCCCAGTTAAAATGTCTCTTCTTCAAAAATGCCTTCCCTAACCACTCAATATCTCTCAGACTGTACTGTTTTGATTTTCTCATAGCAGTTATCACTATTGAGCTATTCTCAAATTATTCTTTCTCTTCTCTCTAGAATGTAATCTTGGTAACTACGAATGAAAGAAAGGGCTCATTTGTATCATCACTACCGAATCTCCAGTACCCACATGGTGTCTGGTCAATAGGTTTACAGCTAGGGAATAAATGGCCAACTCTATCAATAATCAATAATACATATAGATCACCTATAATTTTAAAAAGAGAAAGGAGAAACAGTTTAGTGGGGAAATGGAAAGCAATCACATTTTTAAATACGAATAATGTTTAAACATATAAAAATATTCTCAGCCTCATAAGTATTTAGGAAATATGAACTAGGTTTATGATATTTTATTTATTACTTAGGATATTATAAAATATTAATAATATTGGCAATAATATTGACTAATACAGGCTGTGGGGAAGGTATTTTGGCAGTATCAATCCAAGTTCAAAATTAATGTACTCTTGGGGCACGGAGCTGGCTCAGTCCATATAGATGCAACTCTTGATCTTGGGGTTGTGAGCTCGAGTCCCACACTGGGCCTACAGCTTACTTTAAAAAAAAATCATGTATTCTTGGTACAACTTCTAGGAAAGTACTCATGAGCATTCCAACATATGCAGAGAGTTTTGTATAAGGACACTAGTTGCAGAGAAAAACAAGGATGGGATTTAAATATGCATCAATAGAAGTAGATAGTGCTCTCTTCTCCACAGCCCACTCTCCTTCTCTGTTTGAAAAGTTATCTATCATTTTTTGAAAATTATCATAGAAAGTCACAAATACCCATAGATGAAACAAATTATATTAAAATATAATATGTGTTACAGAAATGCATAGAAAGTGAACATAAAAAAACAAAGGAGAGGGGTTTTGTGTGTGTGTGTGCGTGTGTGTGCAATTGGAAGACAGAAAAAGGAATTTTACATTCTCCTCTGTATGCCTCTGCAATGTTTGAATCATATACAAGAGATCGTAATAGTGTACAATAGATAATTTTTAAAAGGAAATAAATATATCAAAGAGAGAAAAAGATGGTTTCAGGTGTCACTAAGATACTGGATTTAAAATGGTGCTAGTGGAGAGCAAATGAGAGATGCCTTAATCTAGCTTTTAAGGATAAAAAAAGAGAGACTGAAGTCCAGAGAAAGGCTATTTATATAAAAAAAAAAAGTGATATTGTCATTGAATAACTGAATTAATGAAAGAATGAAACTGAGGGTATAAAAATAGAAATCTAGACAGAAAATGGAAATTTGATGTCATGAGCATATATTGACACTAACTGGGGTCATCAGGTGTGATGAGCTCAACAAGGGAAAGTAGACAGAATGAGAACACTGAGGAATACACACACACACACAAACACACACACACACACATACACACACACTTCAGAGTTGGGCTGAGCAATACAAGAGAGGAAGACAAGAGTATGAAGTAAGCAGGAGTAAAAACAGAAAAGTATGGCTTCTCAGTATCTTAAGAAAGTGTTTCTGGAGAACTAGAGAATGACTAAGAATTTCAGATAAAACCCAGGGATTAAGCAAGATCAGTATTAAGATGTGTCCACTCATCATCTGATGTGGAAGTGGTGACCTTTGGGGGTAAAAAACAGCTTCCATGCAGGCTGGGTAGAAATCTAGATTGAAGTGGGTTAGTAAGCCCATGTGAACAGAGAAAATGGAGAAGGTAAATGTAGGTCATCCTTTTTTTTTTTTTTTCTTTTTTTATTAGAAAGAGGGAGTGAGGGACAGAGGGAGAATCTTGAACAGGAGCCACGGCCAGCACAGAGCCCTGTATGGAGCCCCACAGGGAGCCCCACAAGGACCCCACAACCCTAAGATCATGACCTGAGCCTAGTCAAGAGTGGGGGGCTTAACTGATCCATACAGGTGTCCCATGGAGGTTTTCCTTTTAAGAAGCTTAGTTTTACAAGAAACAGTAACAGGAAGGGAGAAGTAATGCCGTCTGGACGGGCAGTTAAAGAAGGTGGTACGATGGTGCGTCGTCTGCTGCTTCTCTTGCTCTGACAGAAGTCCTGTTTTCGTTTTTTAAATGTTTTCAGAGCAGCAGAGTTGGATATGCTTAAATCCTGATGGGGAGAAGTCATGAGGCAGGAGAAGGAAATGATTCATGAGAGGGAGGAGAAGGACTGGACCAAGGACGACGCCAAGAACAGCAAGTAGCCTCTGATGGGGTCTCCAGTATGACTGACAGGAAAGGGCAAAGAATCAAGGATGTTTCAAGTTGGTTGACGGACGGTGGAGGTGGTTTCTTGGCTGAAACCTCACATGTGGCATATACTGCAGCCCATATTCACACTACCGTGTCTAGTTTGAGACACAGTCCTTTCACGATCAGCAGACTTAGCCTGCGATTGAAAACTTTAAGGTAGAGACAGAAAATAATTGTAAAAAAGTTTACTGTGTACCTACAGGTTTGTGTTTATCTGGTCAGCTTTTTAGTAAGAAAAAACTGCTTTGCTTCAAAGCATAAAGTACACCCAATAAGCTAAATTTTAGTAGGCATGCTTCCTTAAAAGCCATTTTAAGTTTGTATTTTCATTCTCCCACCAGGTGGCAGTATAGCCCTACAAGACCCAAGCCTCCTGCCGCTGCTGGTTTGAACGCTCAGTGCACCTGTTACTGGAAGCCAGCAGGAACCGACCGAATAAATAAATAAAACAACAATCTTCTAATTTTCTCCATAGCACTGTTCTGTTGCAGCTACTGACAGGGTAGATGTCCAGGAATCCTCATCAGTAGGAACATAGACATTGTCAAAGGAATCGTTATCTTTTAAAAACTGTGGGAGCTTACTCTACCACAGTCCTATCCAAAGCGAAAGGAAATGGTGAGGGGAACTGACTGAGAACAAGCTCAGGCGCCTGGGTGGCTCAGTCATTGAGTGTCTGCCTTGGGCTCAGGTCATGATCTCAGAGTCCTGGGTTCGAGCCCCGCGTCCGCCTCCCTGCTCGACCGGGAGCCTGCTTCTCCCTCTGTCACTACCCCTGGTTGTGTTCCCTCCCTCACAGTCTTTCTCTCTCTGTCAAGTAAATAAATAAAATCTTAAAAAAAAAGAACAAGCTCATACTGGCCCTGTGCTGGTCATTCCTTGAAGCCAAAAGGTACTGGCACAGCCCAATTGTCATTCAGTTACCGGCTACTATCAAGTATCTCAAAATCTTACCTTGTTGTAAAAGCCATAGTATTTATAACCCCTTCTCCTGCAGCTCTA
>JAPYYM010002741.1:0-11927 GCA_028534135.1 Potos flavus
TCCCCCCAACATCTCTCCTACCACCTCTGCAATGACTTGTCCCCCCAACATCTCTCCTACCACCTCTGCAATGATTTATCATAAAAGAACAGTGGGATGTATCCAGTGTATGGATAGTTTCTGCTACTGATTGGAAAACAAGGACACAAGTCCAGCCTTCACTTCAATGTGGGGAAGCAAGTAGATGATTGTGGTCGTCACTAGAGCTGCACATCACTTCCAGGTAGCTGCCCTGCTGGAAATTGGGTCTGGCCGTGTGATTAGCTTTGGCCAGGGATATGCAAACAGAAGCATTTAGAAAACCGCTGGGTCCCCCAGCCATGACTGTTAATATTACAATCATGATGACACATTAGCTTGCATCCCTGAGTGAGAAAGCAGGAAGCAGAGTCCCACCCACCCAAAGTAGATGGACATGCAGTATGAGCAAGAACTAAAACTTCGTTGTGAAAAGCAGTGAGATTTAGGCTGGTGTCATTCATCCTCTCCTGATGAACACCGCTCTGTGACCATGCATAGAACAAGGCGGACAAGGCTCACCAGGTCAGGTAACAATGCTGACGAGACTTGTTGGCGTGAGACCGACAAGCAAACAGAAGGCCGGCTTCGTTCTAATGCACCATCCACCACAAAACCCAACATGGCCCCAGCATGGCTTTAGGAAGAGCTTTTGTGGGGAAAACGCATCTGCTTTGAGAACACACAAAACTCTTTTTTAATAACACCGTAATAGCATGGATTCATCCATAAAAATATAAACTCTTTTATTTCATTATCCCAGTGGAAGTCCAAATTCAAACCTTTTTTGAGTTGAGTCTCAAAAGCCTTCCAAGTTATTTCTGTCCTCCAGTGTGGAGACATAGCGCCAAGGTAACATGACCTTTTTCATGACCTGTGTATGTATGTGTGTGTGTGTGTCTGTATGTCTGTATGTGTCTGTGTGTGTGTGTGTGTGTGTTCTTGATTTGCTTAGCTTAGCACTTTTGGGCCTCAAAGTATTTTTAAGAAAGCTTGAGGAGTACTGGGAATCCATCTGCATTTTCTATTTAATTAATTGTCATATCACTTTTGGCTTACGGGAGTTACGAATCACTACAGCAGACCACTCATTTTCTTGAAAGCTACCAGCTTTTGACAGATAGATGTTTATCATCATCACAATGTATGAATTATTTGCATTAATATCTCCTCGCTTTGACAATTCTTTGACCTATTCTGAGAAATATAGTAATTTCTTTTGCCTTTATTTTATTGTCTGAGGTAAGAAGGGAATTTGTTTTCTTAAAGCTTACTGACAAGTCAAAATTCAGCTTTATAGACTTGTATGTCTCTTCTCAGCTTTGGTCCTATAAAGCACTAGATTATTTCTTTACAAGAGAATATGGATGGGATATCATTTCTCCATTTTTTATCGTATTTATATTTTTCATTTCTTTTGGCATGCTCATTTATATGCACAAAGACATTTTCATTTTCATGCTCCATTTTAATGTAGACTTGGAAAGGCATTTTAAATTACAGTTGGATAGCCAAATATAAATTATAATTCATCCATATATAGTGCTACCAATGAAAATATCCAAGTTTGACAGAGAGAGACACAGCGAGAGAGGAAACACAAGCAACGGGAGTGGGAGAAGCAGGCTTCCCGCTGAGCAGGGAGCCCGATGTGGGGCTTGAACCCAGGGCCCTTTGATCATGACCTGAGCTGAAAGCAGACGCTTAACTGACTGAGCCACCCAGGCACCCCCGAAAATATCCGAGTTTGAAATCAGATGACTAGTTATCTCTTAAGCATGACTACATTTAGACAGACAAAGCTCTGCCCTAACTTGCTCTATTTCCTAAGAGCTGGACCTTTAACAGTAATCATACAATATTTCCCTATTTTGAAATATTAATATGTGAAAAAAGAGTTCTGGCCTTCAGTGACACTCAGTATTGAAAAATGACTCAATCTATAAAGGCCAAGGCCATGTACCTTAATAAACATATAACTATAATTATAGATATACATGATGTGTTCATGTCTATTACATGAGAGATCATTAATGTACATAGCAAATAGAGAGGGATATACAAACCACAAATTAGAAGTCATGTGATTCTTATATGAAATCCAGTTAAGTTTTCTCTTGGATTTGATGAATCTTTAGTCAAACATGATTGGGAAAATGCTCTGTCTTCATCACACGAATCAAGTTTTTAATCATGGGGCTATTTCAAAATCGTCTTCGTTGTTCCACACTTTTCAAATTCTGCAGTAGTTTTGTGGGACTGATGACTTCTTCCTGAAACTTACCCCGTAAAGTAACTTCAGAAAATTCTTGCCCTCTGTGAAGACTCGAAGTTCATACTTTTCGTCTTCCTTGACGATATCTAAGAATATTAGTTTTCGTATAATCAGTGTCTCCTAGGAAAAAGGCTAGATCTAGTTTTTCCTGGGCATGACTTTTCCTTCTATTTTGCCTTTCATCTTTCTGTATCTCTGAGCTGTGTTCGCAGTGATTAAAGCAGACCTTTTTGTCCTTATGATTGTCTTGTTTTCTAGGTGTTAGTATAACTGAAAAGGTCTCTCTCTCTTTGATTCTGTAACACTTCCCGTCCTGCCCCTCAGCATTGCCCTTCCCCATCTCCACAGTTCTGAATGTTACTGATTCATTTTTTTCATGTCTTCCACATGTAAACAACATCGCGACAGAAAAAGACTACAGTAGAAGAAAAGAGAATTATTAGAGAGCTAATGAATATGAATTATCCTAATGAGATAAAATACAGCCTAGACTTTGGGGGCTATTTTTATTTTCACTCTTCTAATTTTCTAAATATAGACCAAAACTAGTTTTCATCTTAATAGAATTTTACAATCCTTTCTGTAGGATACCTATAAAATAGAAGCTATTTTGAAGGAAAGCATATATATTAGTCCCCCGCCCCCTATTTGCGATTTTACTTTCTCCAATCTCAGTTACCCTGGGTCATCAGCGGTCTGGAAGCAGGTGATGTATAGTTGATGTACTATGTACAGTTCCTCCTGATGTATAGTTGAAGGGACATGAGCAGCCTCCCGCCACGTCCCCGCGCCCGCATGGCTCACCTCGCTCATTTCATCACCTGCCCCCATCCCCAGAAGGACGAGGACAGTCAGAGGTTGTGAGAGCCCACATTCACGGAACCGTCCTCACCGTATATTGTTACAGTGGCTGTAGGTTACTCTCAGTTACGGCGGCCGATCCCTCGCTGTGCCTCATTTATAAATGAAGCTTTCTCCGAGGTGGGCGTGTACCGAGGAAACACAGTGCACAAAGCATTCAGTGGTTTCAGGCGTCCGCAGGGGTCCTGGGGCGATCGTCCCCTGGGTGGGAGGCACTCCCGTAATTCCCCAGGGTTCTGCCATAACACGACAAAACCTTGTACAGTCAGAGATCTGGTGAGGGGACGAGTTGTAACTATCAGTCTAGTGCTTCGAGCCTCACTGCGTTCCTGGTGACTGTTTCTGGCCAATGTTCCAAAAGAATGTATGGTACTTTTTTCTTTTTCTATTTTGATGGACTCAAATTCTTAAAAGAAGAATAATTTTTGAGCTCAGGGAATTATCAAGTGATTACTCTCCAAAACCACTCTCCAAATGGTCACTCTGAGGAAGTCTGTTTATAAAACAGTAACACTTTGGTTTGTGCCAAAAGGAGCTGTAATTTAAAAATAATAATGATAATAATACATAACTGGCAGGCAACCAATTCCCTCCTCCCCGAATCTTCATAAGGAGAAAGGTTTTTGTATGACGACTGGAGTTCTTAGAAAAATCTCTGCTGGAGAATTCTAAATAAATGTCTGATGTTTAATCAGCTTTGCTCTTGAGTTGCTTAGAAGCAGAATGAGCACAGGTGACTTGTTTGAGGGCTGACGGGATTTGGGAAGACTAGTCTTCGCTGGGAACCCATGCCAGGTGTTAATCAAAATTTCTTTAATGAAGATGGCCCCACTAACAGTTCGGGGAAGAGTTTAGTTCATCGATTGCAAGCTTTGGTGCCTTGGGAAACATGGAGGGGATAAAAAATGTTGAAAACGCTCTCACGCTGATTTTTAAACGAACATTTTTAACGAAGTCTTAATTTTCACCTTTGGCAGTTCACATGGTGAGACTCCAACTCTGTGTTTTTTAAGTTAGATATATTTCCCATAAATTATCTCCTAATTAAATTCACTTTCATCCCAATTGTGTGTTTTAGGATCTGTTCTACAAATTGACCTGTTCATTTTAAAATTAGAGACTCCCTGCCCTACCCTCTTTTGTATTCTCCACCTCTCCCCTGCTTCTCGTTTGCGTGTTCAACAATGGCTGAGCTGTGGCTTACTAATGAAGGTACTATGTTGTAGCCTAGGAAGGTTTTCTATGCTGTGTTGTTAGCCACGGAGGGGGGGTGCAAAGATAATTTGACTTCGCTTTGTAGTAATACTAAGAATAACACATTAGGCAAGGCACAGACCTGACCCCTGATTACTCTGGCTAAGCTTACTCTTCTAAACTAGAGGCTTGCACCCGATGGGAACCTCTAGTCAGTCGCCTGACTCTATATGGTGCTTGACAGTTCTGAGCGTAGCCCCTACTTACAACGGCAAACCCCCCTGCTTTTATTCCAGGGTTCTTCTTTTCTTTCTTGGTCCCAGGTTTTCCAGGTGTGGTACAGCCTGGCTGTCATGAAGCTGGTGGTAGCAGATTTGGATGGAAATAGTACAGAACAGGAGGAAGGATCATTTCGGTGGAATTCTCCCCCAAATAATCCTTTAATGTTGATGACATATGTATCCTCAACAATGTCAGGCCCACTGGCTACGTTAAAATCGCATTTCTTAGAAATAAAATATTTGGGGGATGCCTCGGTGGCTCAGTTGGTTGAGCGTCTGACCCTTGGTTTCAGCATGGGTCATGATCTCAGGGTCATGAGATCGAGCCCCGTGTTGGGCTCCGCACTCAGCAGGGAGTCTCCTTGAGATTCTCTCTTTCCTTCTACTTCTGCTCTCCCCCACCCCTACTTTCTCTCCCTCTCTAAATAAATAAACCTTTTAAAAAAGAAATAAAATATTTGTACATTTTTCGACTTTATTTCTGATAAAGCTGCCCTTTTTTGTTATTATCTTACTTGAAGATACTTTCAGGTTCTAAAGAATCTGAATATGCATTATTTGCAGTAACCATCTATCCAAGTGTATCTTTAACAGATATAATTTTGGGGTCTCCATTTGCCCAGACCAGCAAGGTGCTGGAGTTACAAGGCATAGTCCTTTTCCTCAAGAATGTAATATTCTGCATATGACTTTTTCTTTTTACTTTCCTTTGAGATTTTCAGAGAAATAATGAAGCACCTTTGAATATCTTCACTTTTTATTTCCTGTACCTAACCAGCCTCACTTAGCTTTAAAAAGCACTAAACATAGAATACATTGTTCCCACATTAGATTTATTTAGATTTTTCCATAACGTGTTCAGCACAAATCTGTGTGCAAAGCAGTGAGCTGTGCGCCTGGGATACTTTTCTAGTTTATAAGAAGTAAAGATTTTCTTAAAAGTGTGTTTGATCGACTTGTTGCAATTATCCATTTACACTCTTCTTTTAGATGACAGAATGTAACTATGTATAACTTCTTTGTTAGATGGAAAAGTGTCTATCCCTTTGAAGATTTGGGATTTCAGATTCCATTGTCCCTTTTTTGCTTCACCCTTGACCACTTAGTCATGGTCAAGGTCAACCCACTGGCACCCCTTTCCCCATGCAAGAAAGTTGGTGATGTGTCATGTCCCTTGGACCTGAACGGAATCTTGAGTGTCACGCGATGCAGCCCCCTTAAGTATCAGTTTAAGAAACAGAAGCTAGAAGGATAACGTGGTGGGTCCAATGCTATCGTGTGTCGTCGTGGGGGAAAACCACCGGGACCAGAACTTGGCAAAGCTGAACTGAAGACTCTTACTTGCACCAAATCTCTTTAACTTCTCTGGGTTGGTTTCATTACCTGTTCAAGTAACAAAACGAAATTCAATTTAAAAGAAAAAAACGGACAGCGATATTTACTACCTCCTCTTTTGTTACATAAACTTATATTGATGATGGGCTTACAGAATTGGATTCTTATCAACTGTATTACTCCCTACCCAAATTAAGTAGTCTTACTGTGGTGGTTTAGTAGCAGAAGTGGGGCTGCCTGGTTTCTATATCATTCAGATGTAGTCCTGGCAAAGGTTGTTTCTATGATATACTATACGATTATGGCATAGCCATTTTGCAAATGAAATTTTATAATATGTCCCTTTGCACGTTAGGAATTTTCTGACTCCAGTGACCATTCTTTGCTTTTGTGACTGTCAGTCATGTGGCTGGCTCCCGGACGTCTTACGGGGACAGTGGGGCAAATGCGTATGCGTGCTCTGGCCCACTGCAATTGTGTGAGGTGGCATCGTCTATAATGGGGTCATCGTTTGTTCCCGTGGACCAAGTATTTCAGTCCCATTTAACCACTGAGCATCTGGGCTTTGCCTTTTGTGTTGTCATAGGTAATGTCATGATCTGAGGAGAAATAAAGTATTGCCATTATTTGTGATTCCATTCCCTCTTAAACATTCTGTTATGTGACAGTGGATTACCACAGGTATCTCTCGGGACCAGGAACGACTCTGTTCCATGACCCAGAGGAAGCTGGATGGGGGGTTGGGGTGGACAGCCAGGTGCTCGTTGTCAAAGTCAGTAGGACAGGTAGCCTCTCACTGTAGGGTCCCTGGGCACCAGAAAGGATGACTTGCAGGAGGTTGGAAGGTCAAAGACAGGAAAGTGAGCCCGAGACAGGCCCTCAGCTGGGGAGGCAAGATGAAACGTTGAACTCTAGATGTAGAGTGCCCGCAAGGAGGTGGAGGAACCAGGTGAGTCGGGAAGGGCAAGGGAGATGATGGAACCTGTGAGGTGGCCAGCCAGGTGGGCGGTTCTGCCCCTGGGCAGCAGAAGAATCACCTGCAGGGCCCTCTTAGAACAAGGGGTGCTGGTCTCCACTCCGCTCTTCCGCTTCAGTAGGTCTGGGGTCGGCCCGGTAACTGGCGTTTCTGACAAGCTCCCCGGTGATGCTAATGAGTCTGATTTGGGAGGCACACCGGGAGAACCGCTGTTCTAGATGAATCCCAGAGATGAGCGATGGGACCTGAGGTGTCCACCTTCCATGAGCTCCTTGGATACTTGGTTGGATGAGCTGAGTTTGTTTAAAGGGTTGGGGACAGAATGGACAAATACAGCATTTGGCTTTGTTTTTTTCTTTTCATTTTAATTGGCTGTAAAAAAAGATCAAATGCATAACTCAGAGTTTACGAGGATGTAAACTTCCTTCTGAATTAGAATGTAAAATAAGAACTTACGTTCTTGCCATATAAACATGCATGGCGTATGCTGCCGAGTGAAATAAGTCCATCAGAGAAAGACAATTAACATATGATTTCACTCTTATGTGGAATTTAGGAAACAAAACAGAGGAGCATAGGGGAAGGGAGGGAAAAATAAAACAAGATGAAATCAGAGGGGGAGGAAAACCGTAAGAGACTCTTAACGCTAGGGAACAGACTGAGGGTGGCTAGGGGGGAAGTGGGGGGATGGGGTCCTGGGGGATGGGCATGAAGGAGAGCACGTGATGTGATGCACACTGGGTGTTATGTGCAACTGATGAATCACTAAATTCTTCCTCTGAAACCAGTAATACACTCTATGTTAATAAATTGAATTTAAATTTTTTAAAAGAAAAAAATCATTCTCTATGAACAATGACGTATGTCATAGCTTCGTAGTTAGCAACTCGGACAATGTTCTGGTTATGGACGTGTGCCCTGAAGACGGACTGCCCAGGGTCAAATCGTGATTCCACCACCAGCTCTGTGCCCTGAGCTCTCAGGCCCCTTAAATTCGAGGAGCTTCCTTTGTAAAGTGGGGCTATTTGGTAATTAGACCGGGTTCTGGGGAAGAGTCAGTGAAGCAGCTTCCTTACACGTATGGGAGTGCCTGGCACGTCGTCAGTGCTCCATAAACGTTAGCTGCCATTGGACGTGGAAGTGAACGCTGTCATTCACAGGTGTGACTTTACGGATAATCCTTGGCAGCAAGCGCGGGTTGCACCTGCTGTGTTGCTGCCCATCCTGTAATTCATCACAACGCTTCTGCTAAGAACAGCCCCGAGTCGGCACGAAGTTATAAATTATATGCAAACAGTGTGACTCAAAGTCAGAGTGGGTTACCGATGGCAAAGAATCTAAAACTGCCTCTGATGAGTCATTAAACTCTTCCTCGGAAACTAATAATACACCGTATGGTAATCGATTGATTTTAAATTAAAAAAAAAAGATCAGATAAAGAAAGAAAGAAACTTGCCCCTAGCACATTGCAGCCTGAGAAGGAAGGACGCCTTCTACGGGCACAGGGGTTAAAAGCATCACGTCTGGGACCCGACGGCTGCCTTGGTGCTTTGACTCCATCCTTTACCAGCTCTGTGACTTTAAATCAATTATTGGACCTCTCTGTGCCTCGGAATCTTCCTCTGCAGAACGGTGATAAGAATATGTATCTCAGCGGGTTGTTACAAATGCTCACACACACATGGTCCTGTGTGGAAAGAGTTTATCCTCTAAAGGAAACAGGCAAAGTGCTTGGAGCTATGCCCGGCACAAAGTAAGCACTATTCACGTGATGACGTTGGTATATGTGTGCATTTTGGCAGCATTTTGAGTTTTAAATAAATCACGAAACTTGAGAAAAAAAAATTTTTTTTTTTGCCTTCAGGTTAATAGAGTTCAATACAGTGCAATAGAGGTCTGTGGTAAATTTCTAAACCTGGAAACCAGTTTTGTCTTAACCAAACTATGTAAGAAGGAAAGCCTCCCCCTCCACCCCCACTACAGCTTTCTTAAAAATATAGTAGGCATTTCAGGGCACCCCGGGGACTCAGTCGGTGAAGCGTCTGCCTTCAGCTCAGGTCATGATCCCAGGGTCCTGGGATCGAGCCCCGCATCGGGCTCTCTGCTCAGTGGGGAGTCTGCTTCTCCCTCTCCCCTCCCTCTGCTTGTGCTCTCTCTCTCTCTCTCTCAAATAAATAAGCAAAATCTTTAAAATACATAGATACATATATATGTATGTATATATAAAATAGGCAGTTCATGTATAACCCAAGTTAGTACTTTGAAGACAATCTAGCCTTCATTGATGTTCTAGTGAAAAAGTCCCTTTCCTGCAGAACTCGGTTCAGTCTGTCATGGACTTGGCCACAGCCAAGTTCTGTGGTCTTTTCTCCATACATCGTCCCTCGGTCTGGCTCCTGCATTTGACAGTACTGACCACTGAGGTTTTGCACCCCTTCCTGGGCAGTTGGTGTAGACTCGCGCTGCTGTGGGTCCCTGCTCCTGATTTCCCCAGAGCCCAAGTCCCGGGAGGGCTGTGTTCCCAAGGCTCCTGTTCGCCCTCTGCACCCTCGCCACACCTCTGCTGTGTCCCAGTGCAGGTCTAGGTCCCCCGGCCAGGAGCTGCTCCCCCAGCAGGTGCTCTTCCCCTGTCTTCTTCAGCCCCCCCAAGCCTTTGCCCTTAGAGCCTTCCTTCCTGTGTCCACTTCTGTTGAGGTCAGGTACTTCTGCCTGGCTGTCGGCCGTGTCTGCCGGTTACCTTTAGAGCCTGCGGGTCTCCCCACCTGCCCCGGGTCCCCCCTGGCCCCGCTCGGACTCTGCTCCAGATCCGGTTGTTTGCAGACATCTTCACAGGATCCCGTGCACACGTCTTGTGTTCACCCCAACCCCGTAGCTGTCCCGGCCTCTGAGCAACCATGGCCTTGGCCTCGGCACTGCCCCTTCCTCCGTGCGTGGCTTACGTACGCGTGCAAGGTGTGCGTCTGCGTTGCTTCTCAGGTCCAAGACACAGGACTTGAAATTAGAGCCAAACCTAACATAGCGTCTGGAACCTTAAAATCACACAACCGCTGATGACCACCCCCGGAAGAGACCAGGCGGAAAACGTGCCGCTTAATCTCCTTATTTGATAAATGAGCAATGTGAATACCCCAGATGCACGTTTTTAAATGTAATCGTTATATATTTAGGTTTATGGGTACCTTCTATTCATGGCAAGTGGTTATCTAATTGTTATTTACATTGATAGGAAGTTTTATTTTACAATAGATTTGCTTTTGATTAAAAATACTAATTTAGAGGGGCACCTGGGGAGCTGAGTCAGTTGAGCGTCCGACTCTTGATTTTGGCTCTTGATTTCTTGATCTCAGGGGCATGAGATCGAGCCCCACATCGGGTTCCACTCAGCGGGGAGTCTCCTCGGGATTCTCTCTCTCCCTCTGTCCCTCCGTCCCACCCACTTGTGCATGCACGCACTCTCTCTAAAAAAAAAATTAATTTAGAGAAATATTAAGCAAATAATAGTACTCAAGGTAAGGAAATATGGCAGCAATTGTCAAGGTAAAAACTCTGGTGATGGAAGGGTTAAAAACACTGCAAAAGTATGTTTTACAGTCTGCACCTAATAAACGATGGTTGCTTGACTGGCTGATAGTTCACATCTCTCTTCCTGGCCAACAGCCCTCACTCATTTCCTGTCAGCCCCCAAAACAAAGTGAGCAGACAGGGAATTCTCATGGCTCCGTTTCAGCATAAGGTCCAGGGAAGAGAGGAGGGAAGGTTTCAGCCGGGAGACATGTGTGCTGGCACCTGGGAGGCTGGAGGAGGCCGCAGAGACGGAGCTGTGTCCCCCGTGTCCCGGTTTCCAGAGACCAGCTCCCGCCAACCCCCCTCCAGCGCTCTCTCTCCCACGCAGAGTCAAACTGGTCCAGCAGAACACGTTGAACACTGAACAAGTAAAAACTACATACATATATGGTAATTCCTGTCCGCGCCAGAACATTCATGAAAGGGAGAAAAGCTTTTGTGTGTCCTGTGCTTCTTCCCTCTTCCTTCCTCTGTTATTTGGGAAGCTTTGCCAGCCACCTTGGGCAGCCCCACCTTCCGATGGTTTCCACCAGCAATTTAAGCCTCCCTGACCAGGCTCACTGAATTATAGGGCCTCAGAGTAAATGCTCTGCAAGAAAACGCAAATAGACTGAGGCAGGAGGCCCACTAATGGCAGGGTCTGAGCAGCGAAAATCTAAAATGCAAAGAGCTGTGGATATTGGGGAGGATATAAAGACAGACCTACCCAGGTGAGGTCAGAGTTCAGAGGTGAAGGGCACAGCACCTGCGAGACTACACTTCAGACACCAGCTGAAGACGGGGGCGGGGTTACCAGTCAACCCACACTTCTTACCAGCTGGCTGTAGATTCAGGATCCCCCATAAACCCATCGGGTTGGATAATTTGCGAGAACAACATACAGAACTCAAGAAAGCGCTATCGTGACAATCACAGTTTTGCTATTAAGTTTTACTGTGCAGAGTACAAATCAGGACCGGCCAGATGAAGAGACACGTGGGAGGAGGTCTGGGAGGGTCCCAAGCAGGAAGCTTTCATGTCCCCAGGACGAGTCATCCCCCAGCACATCTGTGTGTACATCGACCAGGAGGTTGACCCAAGCCTCTGGGACCAGAGTTCCTATCGGGCTTTCATTCTGCAGGTGTGACTGATAGGATCACTGACAGTGCGACGGGACCTAGTGCCCTGTGCCCATTTCCTCCAGGGAGGGTGGGGGGTAGGCTGATGTCAGGGCTCCAAGCCCTAACCCTCTAACCGTAGGGCTGGTCTTACGGTATCGCCAGCCACCGTCCTGAAGCTGTTTAGGGGCCCGCAGTTGGCTAATCACCTCATTCGTGTAAAGTCTGGTGTGGTCCCCAGGGTCCACCATGAATAACAAAGACCCTCTGTCACCTGGGAAATTCTAAGGGGTTCGGAGTTCCCTCTCAGGACAAAGACCAAACAA
>JAPYYM010002742.1:0-11925 GCA_028534135.1 Potos flavus
GCCTCCCCACTCGCGGGCTCGGCGCCAGCGCTCCTGGACTCTCCCAGAGTCCCAGCCCCCCAGCACCGTGCCCAGCTGGCTGGAGGCCTGTGGGCCTGGTGGTGTCCCCACAAGGGCCACACGCTGTCTGCAGCTTGTGGATGGTGGGGTAGGGGTCACCCCACGGTCCCCCTCGGTGGATGAGGAAGTGGGTGCGGTCGTGTCAGGAGCCCAGGCCCCCAGTACCACCCGGGCCCTTCCATGGCCTTCCACGGTCCTTGCTTCTGTTCCACCAAATGCTGGGGGGTCAGCATGCAGGGTGCTTCCCCTGCCTGTCGGCGCCACCACGCTGGGGGCCGGACCCGCGGACACCCAGGCCGGCCTCACGGCGTTGTGGGGTCTGACCCACAGACACCCAGGTCGCCGAGCCAGGGACCTGTGCCACGGACACCCAGCTCTGCCAAGCCAGGCCACGGGCTGTTTTTCCAGGTGCAATCAGCCATCCAGGGAGAGGTAATGAGCCATCATAAGGGCTCGCCGCGGCAGGATGGGAAGACCCCAGCCTCGTGCTCACCTCCCGCTCACCATGTGGCCCCACCCTTGGCGACTGGAGGAAGCAGGGCGATGAGGAACCATGGGTGCTCTTAAAAGGCCAGCCGTGTACGGGACACCTGTGATGTGCTTGGGGTCCCATCTATGCTGTCTGGTCTAATCCTTACCACAGCCCCTTGAGACTTATCCACCCCTATTTCACAGAAAAGGCGGCTGAGGCACAGAGAGGTTGAGTAACTTGCCCCAGGTCACACAGCTTATTTGGGCCATGTCTTCTCCCTCGGCCTGTCACTTGCTGAGCACCTACCATGTACCCAGATCCCTCCCTCTCTGCAAGGACTACCATTTCAGGGGCTCCAAAGGCCACCACAGAAGAGGGGCCCAGCCTGCATTTCTTGGGTCCTTCCCCAGTCCAGCCTGCTGCATTCGGGACATATCACCAGAGGTTGAGCATCTCAGTGAGGGAGGTGATACACCCTGTTGTCTTCGATGCCCTCCCAAGTAGGTTGACAGGGACGGGATACACGGGGAAGGATAATCATGACCTGGAAGGATCCTAACCCCATTCTAGGATGATAGGTGAGAAGTGTCTTATTTTCTTGGGGACCCGATGACTGGCTCTGAATGTCCGAGACTGACATGTGAAGAGTTTTGCTTCCATAGGGCAGCTCTGCGCGAGGCAAGCCCGGGTCAATGCCCCGTTTCCTACATCTGTGACCTTGGGCAGGTTCGCTGTCTCTGCGTACCCCAGTTTCCTTGGCTTTAGAGTGGGGACCATAGCTCTGGCCTTTCAGGACTGACGGTGGATTAGCAATGGTTCATGGGGTTTGGGGGCACACACCAGGAGCTTCACCCACACGCACACGTAGCAATTCCTCTGTGCCCCAAAACAGGCCATGAAGTAGATACTACTATCTTTATTTTGCAGATGAAATCCCCCAGCTCTGCAGGCTGGCCAGGGGCCTCCTCCGGTCCTCGAGGCCCCTGAACCTCCCTCTGTCCCAGCCTTGACCTGCCCCTGTGGTCAGCCTCGTCTCGCGTGTCCCGAACAAAGCCTGCTGGGCTGGTTACGGAAACAGAGTGAGCGGGTCCTATCTCGATAGGGACGCTCTCTAGGGAGCACTCATGGGGCCCCCGATGCCGAGCGGGCCTGTCCCCCTCCTGAAAACCACGTTATCCTGAGAAGAGCGAGTGAACGTTGGACTCATGCTGACCCAACCTACTGACCGCATGCAAGGTGCTGGGTCAGCGTCTCGTCTTCTCCTTCCCAAACCCGTGAGGAACAGATGGCTGTTGTTCCCATTTTACAGGCAAGGAAACTGAGGCTGGCAAGGGACCTGCCAAGGATGGCACAGCCAAGGCCGCCGCCTGGAGGAGCCACGTCGGCCGCCGGGGCTGGGGTGAGGTCTGGGGAAGCACGGCCAGCGCTGGCCGGGGCGTGACTGCCGCCGAGCATCATCCCTGCCCTGGAAACTCTCAGCCTCACCACGCTCCCGCCCCGAGCCCGGAGAGGCTGGTTGGGTTGACCTGAATAATCCCCTCCAGGCCTCCCAAAGCCTCAGCTGAAACACAGCAATATCTGTCACTCGGTTCATTCTGAGTTTTAGGAAGAACAAGCCAAAGGCAGCCCTTTGGATCGCCTCGCGGTTAATAGGGGAGAAGGGGTCACGCGGGGCAGGGTGGGCCAGGAGGCCCCTGCCCTGTGAACAGCACCCGACCCTGGGCGCGGCCTGGGAGGGGGGTGAGCAATGGGCAGCCAGCTGCGGGGACACGTCCCGAAAAGCAGTGGCGGCGGTCAGCCGGGACATGACCTTTGGGTAGATTTGGATAAAAACTCACCTGAGAAAATGTTCTCAACTGCAGGAAACAGGAGAGCAGGGGAGAGACAGAGACCCAGAGAGGGAGGGAGAGACGCAGAGACAGAGAGAGGGAGAGAGGAAGGAGCAGGGGCGGGGGGAAGGACGCCAGATCCCAGCGAGGACGCCCCCACGGCCCAGAGACATACACGTTTGCTCTCAGGTGCCCATAGGTTCCCTCTTGTGCCGTGAGACGGGCTCCCGAGTCAGCTGGGATTTGGGAAGCGTGTGGAGACAGGGCTCCGTGAAGGAGGAACCCTCCTCCTTAAAAGGTTATGGCACCCGCCTGTGAATTTCGCCATTGACATTCTGGGGATCGAACGCTCTGTCTGCCGCTGGGAGATGAAAATCGGGCTGTTTCTGGGGCCAAACCCAGCCCTGGAGCTGGGACACGCAGGACCAGGGGCTCTAAGCCCAACGCTCTGGGGTTGAAAGTGTCCCCATTTCTCAGCTGGGGAAACTGAGGCCCCCAGCCCGGCGGGCTTGCCACCCTCAGCGCTGGCATTTCTGCGCGGCGGGCACCAGCCTGCTCGCCACACCCCAGACAGACAGCCCTGCGTCGGACCCCAGGCTGCAGCCCTCCCTCCCCTTCCCACACAGGCTGACACCCGGCTGCGGCCCCAGGAGGACCCAGCCCCCCAGTCCGGACCCGAGCCTGCAAGGGCACGAGGGGCGCACAGATACGCGGAGCACAGAGGACACATCGAGTCCCCGGGCAGGGCCACAGCGGCGACTGGGTATTCAGGGGAAGCACCCCAGCCAGGGTCTCTAGGATGACATCACGGGGTCCCCTCTGGCTCCGGCTCCGGGGACCACGCAGAGCTGAGGTGACAGCAGCCCCTTGCCCACCACTCCCTCGGTGCAGGACTGCTGATATTTAAGCACCTACAGAAGGAGGGGGGGACGATACCTCCTTCCGTGGACGTTTCTGATGAGGACAAAGGAGATGACCTAACAGGCAGCAGGCGCTCAGCAAGGCGTCCCCAGAGCCCTTGTCCAAGGGGCCACGGTGCTCAAGGGGCAGGGAGGGCACCAGGCTGCCTCCCTCCTGGTGGCAGGGCAGGTCCCCCCCCAACTAGGGAGGGGTCCCTGCACTGGATTTCTGTCTGCTGGGAATTCAGACGGCTGCCCACCCCCGTCGTCTCAAGCGCCCGAGGGAGGAACCCACACTCACTCTTTCCCCGTCCTGCCCCTCGCCATCCGCAGCTCCCAGAAGCCTGGGACATGGGTGCAGAAGTGGGGGTGGTCCGCGAGGCCAAAGGTGGGGGGCTGTCCAGGCCCGTGCTCCCAGCCAACCCCCCAGGCAGCAGAGGAGCTCAGGGCTCCCTTCCCCTGGTCTCCCCGCTAATGGAGGGACAGCCCGGCCCTGCTCAGAGCTGAGGCAGGCCCAGTGGGGCGGGCAGCATTGTCTGTGCTGGGCAGTTTCTTGCTATTTTGGGTCTAAGGCTGGGGGCTCTGCGGGGGTGGGGGCGCGGCATGGAAGCCCCCCCCAGGAACTGGGAGGGCACACAGCAGTGCGAATTGTTCACTAACCAGGCACTTCTTGCTGGCCCCCCCAGGGGAATCACTCCCGGGCAATAAAGCCGTGGCCACCACAGGGCACATGGCCACCCCAGGCCGCGCCTGCGGGGACAGGGGTCCTGCTGCCAGCCGCTCTCCTGGCCAGGCCTGTCGGTTCCAGGAAACACGGGGCCAGACAGAATCCTAACGTGGGGAAAACGCCGACTCCCTCCCCACCCACAGCTCGTCCTTGAGCCTGTGTCTTAGTGACCCCATCCCAGTTCAAGGTCAGCTGTCCCAAGATGCCCAAGACACTGCCGGGCCCCAGTATGGCCCTTCCCCACCCCACCGGCTGGCCCTGGGACACCGGCATCATTCACACCAGCGAGGAAGGGGGCCACTCTTTACTTAAATTCGACGTCTGCCCACTGGACCACCAGCTCTGGGGGGACCACCAGACTGGAGAGGCACTGGCCTCCGCAGCCTCTGCCGTGGTGTGGAGCCAAGGGAGCCCGGTCAGCGGGAGGAGGCACTGCCCTTCTCCCACCCGTCTGGGCTTCAGGAAGGTTCCACACAGTCCGCCCGGAGAAAGAGAGAGCAGGGAGGCTGACCGCACACAGAGACTGAGGGGCCTCAGTGCAGCGCCCCGTCCACCACCAGCAGCCCCGAGCCGAGCAGGGAAGGTTGTGGGGCTGCCCACCCATTTCCACAAACTGAGGGCCGCGAGCAACAGAAACTTATTTCTTCCCGTCCCGAAAGCCACAAAGTTGAAATGTAGTTGCTCACAGCGAGGGGTCCCATCTGCAGGCGCAAGGGAGGGTCCCTCCTGCCTCTTCCAGCTCCCGGGGCTCCGGCAGTCCTGGGACTGTGGCCCCGGCCGCCCAGTCTCCGCCTCGGGTCACACTCTCCCCGTGGGTCTGTCTGCATCCCTTCCCCCACGGCAGAGTGACCTTGTCCTGAATGAAGACATCGGCAAAGACCCTGCTTCCAAATAAAGTTGCAGGTTCTGGGTCGATGTGAGTTCTGGGGAACGTGGTCTCCCCAGGACAGGCGTCATCAGCGTACCAGGCACACCGAGAATCTCAGCCAGTGCTGAGCGTGCCTGGGAGCAGCAAGGCCATCTGCCCGCCCACCTCCCACGGGCACTCACGTCATGACCAGCGTCTCGTCCCCCGGCTCACTCAGCAGCCCGTCCACGAACACAGAGGTGCTGGTGAAGTTGTGTGTGCTCCAGGTCAGGCCCTCGTCCACGCTGAACCTGCCGAGAGAAGGGGCATCACCACCGCAGGCAGGTGGGAGCACGGCCCGGGTCCCTGGATCCAGCCCTGCCTGAGCCCCGAGGCCGTGGCTGTCCAGCTGAGGGGGCTGGGGGCCACAGCAGCTGCCCACCAGCACCAAGTGGACTCCACATCTCCTTAGTAATACTACAGCCGAGAAGTTCCAGGCGTGTGGTCTGGGTATCGCGAAGCTGCTTTGCAGCCCACGGATTGCAGTTATCTGGGCCTTGGAACATCCAGGTCAGCCCCACGCAATGCCCGAGACCTGCCCAGGGTTGCCAGGCCAGGGGCAGAAGCTTACT
The DNA here is from genome assembly GCA_028534135.1 of Potos flavus. Classification (NCBI taxonomy): domain Eukaryota; kingdom Metazoa; phylum Chordata; class Mammalia; order Carnivora; family Procyonidae; genus Potos; species Potos flavus. The sequence continues at coordinate 5,467 of JAPYYM010002742.1, forward strand.
GCCTCCCCATGCATCGTATCACCGTGTCACCAGCTTCCAGTGCAGCAAACTCTTTTTCAGACTAAAGTGATATTGACTTCCCGGCAGCTCCCCCAGCTCTGCCTTTTTTTTTTTTTTTTTTTTAAAGATTTTATTTATTTGAGAGAGAGAATGAAGGACAGAGAGAGAGAGAGCATGAGGCAGGGGAAGGTCAGAGGGAGAAGCAGACTCCCCGCTGAGCAGGGAGCCTGATACGGAACTTGATCCTGGAGTCCCAGGCAAACGCTTAACCAACCGAGGCAGCCAGGTGCCCTCTGCCTTCTGAGTCCAGAGTTCACACCTGCCCTCACTTCCCCACAAGCGCCCTTCAGAGGTCTGAAGCTGATCCAAACGCCCTCTCACCCGGGCACATCTGGCTGGCTTCCTTGCCCGGCCCTACCTCCTCCACTTGACTAACACTTGCGGATGCTCGCACGTCATCTCCTCTGGGAAGCCCTCCCTCCTGGCCCCCCAACCATGCTGCGCTGTTATTCCCTGTGTCCCCATGCCTGGCCCTGCCCCCACCCCCCGTGCTGGGCCCCCACGGCATTACTTGAGGATCTTTAAGGGGATGGAGGTGTCCTTGATAGCTGCGATCACACCGCCATGGTCCAGGTAGAGGACGTGGTGCTCCTCCTCGAACACCTGCAAGGGGGCCGGGAGACACCCTGAGGGCAGGTCACTCGCTGGGGGCAGAGCTGTCAACGCTCGGGCTGGGGGCCACCAGCAGAGGCTCCCCGAGGCAGGGCCGACCTGAGGGCTCCCCGTGCCCCCCAGGCCCTCCCCATGCTCTCCCACGCCACACAGACTCCGTGCGCGAGGGAAGACTGAATGAGACCATTGACACGAGAACGTTGCGAATAAACGCCCTCCGCACAGGAAAGGCTCACGCACCAATACGGCGGAGGATGGGAAGGCGAGAAAGAAATCAGGGAAGCAGACAAACCTCTATTTGGCAGTAATCTCCAGATGTGCCGCCGCCTCCAGAAAGCCCTCCCTGAAGCCAGGCTGGGCGAGGAGTGCCTCTGGGCCCCGGCCGGAGCCCTTACTACACTGTCATTGTCACCTCCAGCCAGGCAGCTCCTCCCAGGCGGGGCCTGCCTCTGAGTCCTCTTTGTGGCCCAATGCGGCTCAGCTCAGGGCTGAGAGTGCCTGTGCTCGGGGAGCATGTGCAGGGATGGATGGATGAATGAATAAGGGCGTGAATCGTCACTAAGTCTCCAGGTGACAAAAGTCAAGCGGCCCGGACAGGGCTCATATCGGAGGAGACACCTCTGGTGGCCTTGGGATTGGTGCTCCCGGTCCTCTCTGTCTGGGTGCTGGAGTCCAGAGACAGAGATGAAAGTCTGGGCCCCAGGAATCCCGGGGTGCTTGGGGGGGGGGGCGACAGGCCAGAGAGACAGAGGCCCACCCGAAGAAACTGAATTAATTCCCAAGCAGCCGGGCTTCTCCTCCAGGGGAGAGTGAGCTCCCTGTCCCGGGGAATATTCAAGGAGAAGCTAGCCTCCTCTCCGGGACCCATGGGCTGCCAGGTGCGGCAGCAGAACCGTGCTGGGTCCTCGTGCTGTGCTGGGGGCCCCTTGCCGCAAACACAGCTGTCTCCCCGGGGGCGCTGGTCCTCTCGCTCTGAACTTGCAGAGGCCTCTGCCTGCACCATGGGCACCCGCCTTCCTGCTCCGCGGGGGCCTACTCCGCTCTCTTCCCGGGGTGATCAGGCCGTGGAGCGGCGGGTCACGGTAATGAAACACCACGCCTGGGTTCCCGGAGTCTAGTTGTCCCGGAGCAGGAGCGGCTCCTGCCCCGGGCCCAGGCCTCGTACCCACTGGGGCAGCTGTGTGTGTGCACGCGGCTGGGGGCTCCTCCCCAGAGGACAGACAGGGGCACTGACCATGCCCCCTCACCCCAAAGATGGGGGGTCTCCAAGCTACCCCTGGTGCCACCCTAGAGACTCCACTCCCATCAGCCCGGGACTCTGCAAGAGGGGACGTGGGGGTCTGACCCCCACCAACGGGGTCGTTCTGTGGCTTGATCAGCCCCCAGAGGCAGGGCCGAGGGGCAGAGGGCCTCCCCTTCCCATCTCTATCCACTCCCCGCCCCCACCTCCCTACACCCCAGTTCTGGGGGGGACTCCTTCAATGTTTTCCGGTTTGTTTTTTTTTACCGTCCTAGGGAACTCATGTATTCAAAAGCTTGTGTCCATTAAGTAGCATGCACGCTGTCATCTGAAATTCATATTCTGAGTTCTCCTCTCAGACACATGTTATTACACCCTTGACAATATGCACATGCTCAGTAGGCTGTCCTGCCCTGGGTGACCGTCCCAGCCCGTCCTCTGCCACCCCCTCCGCCCTGCCCCAGCTCCGAACCCGCGGAGCGCCTCTCCTCCCCCGGCTCCGGCGTCCCTGCCCGCACCCACCGAGGCCAGGCCCCCGTGCTGCCCTGGAACCAGTATTCCCCCATCCAATTCCCACGTTCCCGAGCATGGACTCCCAGCAAACTGCTGGACAACGGGGGCCACCGTGAACACCTTGCAGTCGCTATCTCGAATATTCGGACACTGTTTCACCCTGGCCTACTTAATCTCTAATAAATGGACAGATGGTGACCTTTCAGGAAGTTTAGGCATCTTTCACGGGCTTTCGTGAAATAGAAACATTCTAGCACAGTAAGTCTCTTGTGCCCTTTTCAAAATTCCTTGTTTCTTGCATATTATTAAAAATGTCAGGGTCTTACACCTGGGCTGCACGTAAGCGGGGTACCTTCGTGGCCAGCTGCTTCCCCACTTTGTTTCTCCTCTTGGGCCCCACCGTGACCTTGAATCATCCCCCCCGGATGCCTCCCAGGCCCCCTGACCCAGACTCAGCAAGGGTCCCTGGAGCCGGCCTCTCCCCCAGATTCTCCTTCTCTTCCAGGTCTCTGCTCTCCCCCCAACAGCCGCCCCTGCTGGGAACCTGGGGATCACCGGTGGCCCCCACTTGCTGGCCTCCAGGCTCCCAGGAGAGCTCAGCCCCAGCCTCCGAGGCCCCATGTGGCACCTACCAGGATCCCCCGGCCCTGGCATTTACTCCCATTGCTTAGACCCCCACGGTAACGGATCCGTGTCTCGGGACGCTTCTGGGGACGGGGTGGGGGTGGGGTGGAAACCACAGATCCGATGCATCGGCGGGGGGTCTCGGCAGAATGCATGTGGGGTGGGCGCCAGGCCCCTGGCCTCCTTACCTGCCGCCAGGTATGGCCGCAGTCCGACGTGATGTACATTTCTTCTTTATATTCCACCAGCTGTGAGCCCAGGTTACCTGGCCCGGAAGAACAGGGGCAGGGTTGCCCTTAGGACCAGCCCGCTTTGGGCCTTACCCAGGTCTGTGCCCAGACAAAGGCCCACACGAGAGTCACATGTGCCCTGGGTCTACATCGCCCACACCCAAGCTGCCTGTGCGCATGCCCTCTCTGCATTCTCCATATACTGACTGGCCTGCGGAACCACTGGGCTTGGGCCCTGAGTCCCAGTCTGTGCACGGAGGGATTAACATGGCAAAGAAAGCCAGCGTCAGTAGGGCCAGGCGCTTTGGGGGATCCAAGGGGAGTGAGGGGATCAAGGACAACTGTGGAGGGCTGAGCGGGGACTGGCGAAGAGGACACGCTCCCAGCGGGCTGGTGTGGGGTTGTGGCGGCCCCTGACAGCCTTCACACTGGGTCAGGACACGGCTGGGTTTGCATTTGGAGTCAGCTCCCCGGGGCTGGGGGCGAGGTAGACCAGAAGTGCAGGGCAGCATGGGAAGGACAGGTGAGAAGAGGCAGGCTAAGCACCCAGCAGGCGCTCATGAAATATGCTCAGTGGATGTTTGGAGGAATGTGAGGTGGGCACCAAACCATCTATCCTTACTTCACTTAAGCCCAGTACCAGGCTGGCTGTCAGGCCACCACCCTCAAGACCACTCTCCAGACTCAGACTTAAATCTTGGCATGGTGCCAGAGTGGGAAGATGCCCAACTCGGTGTCCAAGCCAACCCCAGCCTACAGAAGACACTGAGGCCCTTCTGGACTCTAGTCTGCAGCCCCAGAGGCCCCTGCCCTGGGCGACCTGGACGTCACTGGCCATTTACAGCAATATGTATGGGGCGCTCTCAGGAGTCTCTTATCCAGAGTTGAGTTCAGATGTTTTGGAAAATTCCAAAGGAGATGGATTGTCCTCAGAGAGATGAGTGAATATGAGTTCTAAGCAGAGTGGCAAATAGTTTGCGTGCCTGTCATCTTTGTTGAGGTCCAACCAAGCACCAATGTATCCATCCATCCATCCATTCACCCATCCAACTATCCATCCATCCATCATCTATCCATCCATCCATCCAACTATCCATCCATCCATCATCTATCCATCCATCCATCCATCTATCCATCATCCATCCATCCAACCATCCATGTATCCATGATCCATCCATCCATCCATCCATTATCCATCCATCATCCACCAACCATCCATCTAGCTATCCATCATCTACCCATCCACCCATCCATCCATCCATCATCTATCCATCCATTCATCCATCCATCCATCTATCCATCTATCCATCGTCCATCCATCCATCCATTATCCATCCATCATCCACCCACCTATCCACCTATCTATCCATCATCTATCCATCCACCCATCCATCTATCCATCCATCATCCACCCATCCATTTATCCATCATTCATCCATCCATCCACCATCCATCCAACCATTATCCATCCATCCATCCGCTCATCTCTCCATGCATCCCTCCATCATCCATCAGTGCATCCTTCATTAGTTTACCCATCCACCCCCCCACCCATCATCCCTCCATCCCCACATTTCTCTTCTTCATCAGTCCCACCCACTCGCCCATTCCTGCATTTATTCAACACCATTTGCTGAGCCACCAGGGGTCTGAGCTGAATAAACCACAGCCCCGATGCCCAGAGAGCTCTCAACCCAGCTGGGGAACAAGTAGGCCATGCAACTGCACACAGAGCCAGGATATCCGGAAGCCCAAGGAACCGTGACAGCAGACAGGGGACAGCTGATGGGCCTGGGAAGGAAGGCATCAAGAGGAGACTCCCGCAGGGAGTGACCCCCAAGCTGCACCTGGAGAGACAAATGCGCGCTGGCCAAGGGAGAGGGAAAGGGCGTGCCGGAAGGAGGGAACAGCTGGGTTAATGGCGCGGAGGTGGGAAGGCGCGCGGTGGAGGGACGGGCGGAGGGGCAGGGGCTGAACCGGGTCCCCTGTGCCCGCCCGGCTAAACCAACGGTGCTGGGAGAGGGCGTGTGCACGGAAGGAGCGAGTTGAACGAATGAATGGAATGACGGGGGTGGGAAGGAAGGAGGGCTGCCCTTTATCTCTGCAGCACGGCAGAGGCCAGCAGATGCGCCGGGACGCGCACATGACACATGGAGAAAACCGTGGCAAAACCGCGGCGTCAGCAAGACTCAGCAGGCGAGTTCTCTGCCTGTGATTTCGCGGTGCAGATGTCTGTCCTCTAAGGGACGCTATCTGTTTTCCCTGCTCCGTCTACCAGGGCTGTCAGGCTGCCCGTCAGCCAACAGACACTGGGGAAAAATAAAGGGAGATCCACAGAATGTGTCCCCAGGCTGTCAGAGCAGAAGGGCCGGAGCAACACAGAGGCGGTGCCCTCATTTTACAGATGGAGAAACTGAGGCCCGGGGAGGGCGGGGATGTGACTAAGGGAGAGGCAGGGAGGCTGCCGCGGGCACGCCCTCTCCCCGCAAGGCCCGGAGGGTCGGCTGGGCTCCGGAGTCTCCGTGAGACTGAAAGTGGGGAGTGACCCCCTCCAGATCCTCAAGGCTTGCTTGGACAGCCAGGAAGTTCATTCTGGGTTTGCGAGGACTTTGGGCCACGGAAACATTTAAAATTGTGTGTTTGTTATTTTAGGCAAGAATCTGGGGATTCAGACCATCAGGATAGTGCCTCTGAGGGGCCGAGAGGCAGGAGTGCCCTGTGACTGTCCCCTCCCCCCGGAGCCTGGGTTGGGTTTCGGGCTTCCTGAGCGACACCTTGCAGGTGGGGCAGGGAATCCCACTCCCCCAGCTCCCACCCGCTCTTCTGTAAAGAGAGAGGCAAAGGTCTCAGGGTTGGTGCAGTGATTAGGAGCTCAGTGCCTGGGCGGAGGAAAGGCCCGGCCACAACAACGGCTTGTCCTCCCTTCCCTCCCATCGGTGGCCCGAGGGCTCCTACCCGCACCGAAGCGACAGGAGCAGGCGGGGACTGTCTCAGCGCTGGGCGCAGGATAGCCCTTAACCTTGAACACGACAAGGAAAGAAAGATACCAGCCGCTGCCTGGCAATGTGCTTTGAAAACACATGCTTTTAATTTTGAAAGATTCTCTGAAGTCAAATGTAATTTTAGCTCATGTCCCATCTGCACACATGTACTCACCCCCGAGGGAGGCTCTACTTTACT
>JAPYYM010002743.1:0-11925 GCA_028534135.1 Potos flavus
CACGATCTCCCATGGTCCCCCATGATCCCACAGATCCCCCGCGATCCCCCAAAATCCCACAGATCCCCCACAATCTCTCACGATCCCACACGATCTCCTGTGATCCCCCACAATCCCCCTGACGCACGCAGTGCTCTCTCTCACAGGAACCAGGACCAAGTCGGGGCACAGGGAGGGGACAACTCAGAGACAGAAAACCAAGCAACCATAAGGCGCTTGGGACAAGCCCCCCGTGCAGGAAAGAGATGCTCATAATGGCCCGGCCCAGCCACTCCCACTGCCTTTGCCGCCACCCTCCCCAGTGGGGACCTCCGGGTCGGGCCCGCTCGCAGTCAGTGGAGCTGCTGGTCTGTGGGCTGTGTGGCCGCCTTGTCGGGGAGAGTTCAGCCGCGGCACGCAGCACCCCAAAGGACCCGACGCCCACACACCCGCGGTCCGGGGCCGGGTGTGTGCTGTGCTATGGGGCCATCTCAGCCCACCTGTGGGATGATTTTTGGAGCAAGCCGGTCGGCAGCTCCCCAGCCTGGTGGGCACGGCCACATCCACCCCTCGTGGCCATGAGGCCACGTGTGACTTGAGCTGGCCCGGGGCCGCCCACTGCCTGCCTGGTGCCAGGAACCGGAACCAGAAGCCCAGCCAGGGTGCAAGGCGGTACCAAGCTGGGGGTTGTATGTGGGGCCAGGTCCTGTCGCCGGGGGTGCTGCCCCCCAGACCCCTCCAGAGAGGGTGAGGCCCAGCAGCCCCAGGAAGTCTGTGCGGTCCGGCTCCGCAGCAGCACGCCCAGGGAAGCTGCAGGGGTGAGGGCCATGGCAGGAGGGTCCCTGCAAGCCAGGACTGGGGAGCCCTCGGGAAGCCGGGCCCTGCCTGGCAGCTACGCCCATCTCTGCCCGTCCCCGGCGGCTGGCCGGCCCCACGCCAGTGCCCACTGTTTACCTGGGCGAGGGGAACGGCAGGCCTGCCCCGCCCGCCCACGTGAAGCCGCTGGGGCCGGAGCCAGCTCCCGGGGCTACAAAAGGCCCTTGCCCACTCAGGTCCTTCCTTAGACGCTGCCCCCGGGGACTTCTCCCCTCCCTCCGCAGGATGGGTGTCGGCGGCAGGACGCTGGCCCCACTCTGGGCCCTGGCCCTCGCCCTGGCCTGTGCCCAGCACACAGGTAAGGGTCCCACTGAGCAGCTTCCCGGGCTGGCCCCGACCCGGCAGCCCAGGCGTCCCCGACATCCTGGGGCAGCTCGGGGGCCAGGAGGGCAGCGGGCAGCTCTGAGGCCCGGCCCTGGCCTCAGGGAAGCCGGGCGTGCCTGCGAGCAGCTCCCGGGCTGGCCCCCGGCCCCAGCCCTCCCCGTCCTGCAAGTGCCAGCTTGTGGGTTTGGGGAGCCCTCGGGGGCTGCAGGGGCCCACGTGGGGGCCGGGGCCTCTGAGGTTGGGCTGCTCCCCTAAGGTAGGGGAGCAGGAACCCGGCATCTCCGAGCCCCCTGCCTGCCTTCCCGGCCAGCGGGCACATCCAGCCGTGTGTGCTCTCCTGCTGCCCCTGCCCCTGCCGGGCTTTCTCCAAGCTGGTGTTCGGGGCTCTGGGACCCCCTCCCCACACGCCCCCAGTTCGTCCGCTCATTTTCCCCATCTGGGTCTTGAGAGGGGTCTCCAGGGGGCCTGAGGCTTGGGCAGTGGGTGTGACTGCGAGGTCCACGTGGTGAGGATGCTGGGGAGAGGCTCCGGGACCCTCTGAGGCCCCCTCCCACCCAGGTCTGCACCTCACGGCCTCTGCGTCCCAGGGGACAGCTGGGTCCTGGACAGGTGTCGGGTGACAGCGCCCTCCCGGAGGAGCTGCCCTGGGCAAGGGGGTAACATTCCTGAGGCCCTCGGCACCATGGGGACCTCAACACGGCGCCCTGCATGCCCGCACCCTACCGTTCCCGGCCTCCCGCCACTGCGCGTGGGGCCCGCCCCTGCTGGGTGCTCCCGGGGCACCTGCGTCAGGGATGAGCGTGGCTGGTCCCCTGCGAGGTCAGGGGCTGGGCCAGGCCACGCTTGATTCCGCACCCCGCAGTCTGTCCCACATCCTCCCCCAAGGCCCTGGTCGTCTCCTGACGTGCTCAGCCGACCCACAGCTTCCACCGTCCAGTCCCCGCACAGCCTGCCGTGCAGAGCGTGGTCTTCTGTCCCCATGTCCCAAGCAGGGAGATCCTCAGTGTGAAGGAAGGAATAGTGAATGAATGAAGGGCTCTGGGCGATGCCACGTCAGGGCCCGGGGACCCCGAGTGCCTGTGGGGCCAAGCTGAGGGAATGCTCGTACGGGCTCGGGACCCTGACGTGGGCGTGGTGGACAGAGACCCTGCGCCGTGCAGAGAAAACCGCCCCCTGGCCCGGGCCCTTCCCCCCGCCCGTCCCTCTCTCTGTGCCCCGCCGGCCTGGCTCAGGCCCAGCATCCTCCTTCTCCCCATAGGCCAGGCCCGGGGCGGCTCCGTGGGACATGGCCACGAGTCCCCAGAACTTCCCGTCCCCCAGGAGCTTGGTGGTGAGTCGACCCCCACCTGTCAGTGCGGCCCTGCCCCACCCCGTCAGGGCCAGAACTTGGGGGCCTGGAGGACACCCCGACACACAGCCCCGGTCGGTCACCCGCAGGCCCCCCGAAGCCTCCTTGTCTCCCCGTGGCGGCTTCAGACAGGACGACAGACAGAGGCCCGAGCTCACAGCGACGTCCTCCTGTCTCCCCACTAGTCCTGATCCCTTCGCCACATGTGTCCCCTCGGCCCGGGCTGGGGGCTGGCGGGGTCCTCTCCAGTACTCCTGTGCCACCACGCTGGGCGTGCAGCCCTGGGAGAGGGTCGCTCCCCCGAGCTGGGCTCAGAGGGAGGCTCGTCCGTGCCCGGCCTCAGCACCCAAGGGGTCGTCCTGGGCGCCGGGCGCCGACTCGGGCATTTCCGAGACGCGGCACTGGGGAAGGGTTCCGGGCAGGGTTCCTGGCCGGCGCGCTCACGGCCCCTCAGGTTGGCCCGAAGGGAAGGCCGCCGGCCTGCAGGAGCCTCGGCTGCAGCTCCAAGCTGGGCGCGGTGCCGGCGGGCTTGGTGAGGGCGGCAGAGACGCTCGACTCCCACGGCAGCCGTGTGTGCAGGCGGCGTGACACTGCGCCCCCGTCCCCGCAGGCCACCCACTCCGCGGGACGAGCTTCCTGACCCCTCTGAGGACGGCCCCCGTGGTGCGAGGTGAGCGAGGGGCTGCGAGGCTGGGGGGCGGCTGGACGGGGTTCCACTCCCCATGAGCACGCGGAGTAAGGACCGGAGAGGGTCTGCGTTCCCCGGAGGGCCCGGGTCCAGGCAGGTCCCCCTTCCCGCCCCCCGGGCAGCCACGTCCCAGGCCGGGGGCGCAGGACGGCACCCTCAGGCTCTCCTTGGCCCACAGCCCGGAACCCCGCGCACAACGGGCGCGTCTGCAGCACCTGGGGCGACTTCCACTACAAGACCTTCGACGGCGACGTCTTCCGCTTCCCCGGCCTGTGCAACTACGTCTTGTCCGCGCACTGCGGCGCCGCCTACGAGGACTTCAACGTCCAGCTGCGCCGCGGCCGCGAGTCTAACGCCACCACGGTCGTCGCAGTCACCATGAAGCTCGACGGCATGGTCATCCAGCTCACCAAGAACTCCATCCTGGTCAACGGCCGCCCGTGAGTCTGGGTGGTTGTGGGGGGACGGGGGTCATGCCCCGGCGGGCCCCCTGAGCCCCCAGAGGCTGGGGCTCTTTTCCCACCTGGGGAAGTTGCCCCCTTCCTAGTTCCTCTGTGACCCCGGAGCTCCGGGTTCCCCTGTCCTCTCGCGCCCGTGGCGCTGTCGGTGGCCCCGTGTTCTGGGCACATTCGTGCCCATAGGGGCCCCTCCCTGGCCGGGACCAGACCTCCATTGCCCCGTCCCTGCATCCCTCGGGGCCTCAGCCTGGCCCTCTCTCCGCAGAACTCAGCTGCCCTTTAGTCAGTCGGGGGTCCTCATCGAGTTCAGCAGCGGCTTCCTGAAGGTGGACGCCAGGCTGGGCCTCGTCTTCATGTGGAGCCAAGACGACAGCCTCCTGGTGAGGCCGGCGCCCGGTCCGGGGTGGGGGGTGCGCTGGCCCAGCGGCCTCCCCAGAGAGGGAAGAAAGTGCTCTGGGCACGGGTGGGGGGCCTGGCCAGACACCACCGCACAGGCTGGTGAGGAGGGGGCCCGGGGGACCTACCTCCCCCCCCATGGAGACCCTGCAGGCGTGGGGGGCAGGGGTCCACGGCCCGTGGCGCCTCTGTGGGGAGCCCCTGGCCCCTCCTTGGGAATATCCTCCCCGTCCTGAGACTTCCCCGCGGGGCCAGGCGTCTGACGTGAGCTCTCATTCCAGCTGGAGCTGGACCCCAAGTACGCCAACCAGACCTGCGGGCTCTGCGGAGACTTCAGCGGCCAGCCCGTGTTCAACGAGTTCATCTCCCACGGTAGGTTCCTCCGCGTGGCTGCCCCACGGCAGCCGGGCTCCTTTCCCAGTGCTCCCTGGAAGGCTGTCTTCGAGAACCTCGGGTCAGGTGTCCCCGGTTTGCGTGCCTATGCACATGCACACGCGGAGCTGCACGCATGCCCACACGTGCACAGATATGTCCCCAGCTCGCGTGCCTGTGCACACGCACACGCGGAGCTGCACGCATGCCCACACGTGCACAGGTATGTCCCCGGCTTGTGTGCCTGTGCACACGCACACGCGGAGCTGCACGCATGCCCACACGTGCACAGGTATGTCCCCAGCTTGTGTGCCCGTGCACACGCACACGCGGAGCTGCACGCACGCCCACATGTGCACAGGTATGTCCCCAGCTCGCGTGCCTGTGCACACGCACACGCGGAGCTGCACGCATGCCCACACGTGCACAGATATGTCCCCGGCACACGTGCACACGTATCTCCCCGCACCCTTAGCACCATCTCCGAGCAGACCCTCTCACGGTTTCTTGGGCCTCCTACTGCCAGGAAGTGGTCTTTCATGTGACCCACACCAGCCTGAGTCCCCCGCCCCCAAAACCCCCTCGCCAGGCCCGCGAAGCCCATAGGAAGCTCACCCATACGGGGCTTGCAGCCACGGGGGAATACTCCTGCCCAATCATCCAGGGATCCCTGTGCGGCCTTGGCTGGGCTCCGAGGGCCAGGGGAGGTCAGGGTCACTCTCCGGCCCTCTGGACTGCGTGCTGCCCCCTGTGCTTGGAGACCCCTCAGGCCTCAGCCCTTTGCCTGCAACCCCGAATGACTTGGGTGGTCTTCCACTTAGTTTCAGACTCCCCGAACATCCCTTAACGCAGCAGGGTGGATGGGGGTCGAAGTGCAGCGGGGACCCCTTGGGGGAGCCTAAGGGACCTGGCGTCGCACTGCCTGCAGGTGTCAAGCTGACCGCCATCGAGTATGGGAATCTGCAGAAGATGGACGGCCCCACGGAGCAGTGTCAGGACCCTGTCCCCGTGCCCCCGAGGGACTGCTGGCCCGGCACTGTAAGCCCTGGCGTGAATGGGTCCTGCTCCTGCGGGGGCCGAGGCGGGTGGGGGCCCGGAGCCCGGGGCCGGGGGTCCGGAGCCTGCGCTCAGCGTGTCCTCCCGGCTCACCCCCAGGGCCTCTGCGAGGAGATCCTGAGCAGCCGGCCGTTCTTGGGCTGCCGAGCGCTGGTGGACGCCAGCACCTACGTGCAGGCCTGCCGGCAAGACCTCTGCCTCTGTGAGCACGCGGACCGCACCCGCTGCGTCTGCCCCACGCTCGCCGAGTACTCCCGCCAGTGCGCCCACGCCGGGGGGCAGCCCCCGGACTGGAGGGGCCCCCACCTCTGCCGTGAGTGCCCCGTCGTGTTGCCCCACCTTGGCCCGGAGGACGGGGCTGGCGGTGACGCGGCTCCGTCCCCCTCCCCCCGCAGCCCAGACCTGCCCCCTGAACATGCAGCATCGGGAGTGCGGCTCGCCCTGCGCGGACACCTGCTCCAACCTCGAGCACTCCCAGCTCTGCGGGGACCACTGCGTGGCCGGCTGCTTCTGCCCCGAGGGTGAGAGGGGCCTCCCCGGGAATCCCACAGACGCGGGCTGGGCCCCTGGGTCCGAGGAGCCCCTGCGGGGCGGGGCGACCTGGGGCCGAGGGCGGGTCCCCTCCGCCTGCTCAGGGCAGGCACAGTCTAGCGCCTGCCCCGTCTATGGCCTGCCTGCTTCCACAGGGACGGTGCTCGATGACATCGGCCAGACCGGCTGCATCTCGGCATCCCAGTGCCCCTGTGTGTACAACGGGACCCCCTACGCCCCGGGGGCCAGCTACGCCACGGACTGCACCAACTGGTAGGACCCCAGCCCCCCCCCCCCGCCTGCACCCCCTGACACGGCCCGGGACGGTCCTCGGGAGGCCACGGCCCAAGTGCCGGCTGTCCTCTCTCCCTGGGGGCCCCGCCGCAGGCCAAGGGGCTCTCCGCGCAGACCGCGACGGGCCCCGGTGCAGGCAGGGATGCAGGCGGGCCTGGGCCAGCCCCGTGCCCTCCCGCCGGCGCGCAGGGTGGGCTGGATGCTTCCGGGCGCGGCACATGCGTGGTCCCTACCGTCCGCAGCACCTGCTCCAGAGGCCAGTGGAGCTGCCGGGAGCTGCCGTGCCCGGGCACCTGCTCGGTGCTGGGGGGCGCGCACTTCTCCACGTTCGACGAGAGGCAGTACACGGTGCACGGGGACTGCAGCTACGTGCTGGCCAAGGTGCGGCCCCGGGCCTCGCTCCCGCACCGTGGCTTTTGGCCGCGACCCTACGGCCGGCCCACCCCTGCCTGGGCTGCAGGCGGCTGCTGCTCCTGGCGCCACCTCACAGGGTCTCCAGGGGGGCGGGGGGCAGGCGGGGGGCAGGCGAGGGCGGGCGCGTCTGGGCAGAGCATGAGGACCGGTGTCCGCAGCCCTGCAACAGCAGCGCCTTCACTGTGCTGGCGGAGCTGCGGCGATGCGGCCTGACGGACAGCGAGACGTGCCTGAAGAGCCTGACGCTGAGCCTGGACAGGGGGAGCACGGTGAGAGCGGAGCCGGGGGGTCGGGGGGAGCACGGTGAGAGCGGAGCCGGGGGGCCGGGGGGAGCACGGTGAGAGAGGACCCCGGGGGGCCGGGGGAGCACGGTGAGAGCGGAGCCGGGGGGCCGGGGGAGCACGGTGAGAGCGGACCCGGGGGGCCGGGGGGAGCACGGTGAGAGCGGATCCAGGGGGCCGGGGGGAGCACGGTGAGAGCAGACCCGGGGGGTCGGGGGGAGCACGGTGAGACCAGACGCCGGCTGGGGGGGAGTCTGTGTCCCTCATGGCAGGTGACCTCTGCCCAAGCCCTTGATCCCAGTGTGGGCGGCGAATGATCAGGGCGCAGGCTGAGGACCTCCCAGCCCACGGGTCTCTGCGCGACTGTCCCCAGACAGAACCACTCGGGGAGGGGCACGAGGGTCTCCACACCCGCCCCCACCAGCCCTGGAGAGCGGGACCAGGGCAGGCCCGGTAGCTCGGCTTCATTGAAGGCAGCTTTCCTCTGTTGTATTTTATTTTTTTAAATTTTTTTTCCAACTTCCCTATTTCATAAAATCACTTGGGTTTTTACCCGAGAGAACGTGCGGTCCTTGAGGGAACCGTGGGCAGACCAGCAGAGCCCGGGGCAGAACTTGGCTCCCCAGGGGCAGGGGTCCCGCTGGCACGTGTCCCGGGGCCGCCCTGACCCCGGCCCCTGCTGCTCCCAGGTCATCACGGTCAAGGCCAGCGGGGAGGTGTTCGTGAACCAGATCTACACCCAGATGCCCGTCTCGGCAGGTGAGGGCATGGCGCCTGCCCCTGGGGGTCCCGCCCCCACAGCCCACTGAGGCCTTGTCCCCTGTGTCCACAGCCAACGTCACACTCTTCAGACCCTCCACCTTCTTCATCGTCGCCCAGACCAAGCTGGGCCTGCAGCTCAGTATCCAGCTGGTGCCGCTCATGCAGGCGTTCGTGAGGCTGGGGCCCGAGCTCCGTGGCCTCACCTGCGGTGAGAGGGGCCGCCCGCCCTGGGAGCCGGAGCCCGCCCTCGGCGGCCACGGCCCACAGCACCTCATGCCGCCCTCCCGCCGCAGGCCTGTGCGGGAACTTCAACCAGAACCAGGCCGACGACTTCCGGACCCTCAGCGGCGTGGTGGAGGGCACGGCCGCCGCCTTCGCCAACACCTGGAAGACCCAGGCCGCCTGCCCCAACGTCAAGAACAGCTTCGAGGACCCCTGCTCCCTCAGCGTGGAGAACGGTACGTAGGTCCCCGCGGCATTGCTCGCCAACGCGTTTCCCAGTACGGCCGTAGAAACTTCTGGAGGAAGGGAGCAGGGCGTTGCAGGGGTGGGGAAGGCCGCGCTCAGCGTGCCTGCCGACCACGGCTGGGGACGACTGTCCCGCCTGCTGACTGCCCTCGCTTCTCTGTCCACAGAGAAGTACGCTCAGCACTGGTGCTCCCGGCTGACCGACCCCCACGGCCCCTTCGCCCGGTGCCACGCGGCCGTGAACCCGGGCGCCTACTACTCGGTAACGCTCCGCTCCGGCCATGTGGCTGCCCTCAGTGGGGGCGCAGGGGCTCTGCGAGGGTCCGGCGTGGTCCTGAGGTCCAGAGTTCATCTGTACCTCCAGCCCTATAACCGGGCACGGGCTCGACGACCCCTGAGGGCTCGTGGCCCGCCAGGCCGTGGAGTCCACGTGAGAAATCGGCGGTGCTGAGATGCTCTGGGGTCTGAGGCCCACACGGCGGGCCCCTGTCGGGTCGCAGAGAGGAGGGGCTGTGGTCCTTCCGGCACCTGCCTGGAGGGGGGCTTGGCACCCAGATGGTCTGCAGACGGTGTGGGGGCCCCTGGCGTGGGCTCGGGGAGGGGTCCTAGAGGAGGCGGGGGCGGCGGCGTGGGGGACGCTCACGCGTGTGGGTGACGACGGCCCCGTCCCCAGAACTGCATGTTCGACACGTGTAACTGTGAGAAGAGCGAGGACTGTCTGTGCGCGGCCCTGTCCTCCTACGTGCACGCCTGCGCCGCCAAGGGGGTGCTGCTCCGCGGCTGGAGGGACGGCGTGTGCAGTGAGTGTCCCCCCCTCCCCCCACACCAGAACACGTGCTCCAGGGCCCCTGTCCCTGCGTGGGGCTTGGAGGCCTGGAGCACCCCGGCCAGCCCGGCCTGGGACCCTGCGGCTGGGGCAGGGGGAGGCGGGGGCGGGGGATGGCGACCGCTCCGTCCTGACTGCCTCCCCCTGCCTGGCGTCCTGCAGCGAAGCCCACGACCACCTGCCCCAAGTCGCTGACCTACCAATACGGCATCAGCACCTGCCAGCCCACCTGCCGGGCCCGGAGCCACGAGGACGTCACCTGCGGCATCAGCTTTGTCCCCGTGGACGGCTGCACCTGCCCCGACGGCACCTTCCTGGACGATGCGGGCAAGTGCGTGCCGGCCACCAGCTGTCCCTGCTACCACGGGGGCTCTGTGGTCCCCAACGGGGAGTCGCTGCATGAGCGTGGGGTCATCTGGTAAGAGTCCCTGCCGGATGGGCCTGGTGGGCGGGGCGGCTGGGGTGCAGGGACCCTCTGACCACCCTCCTGTCCCAGCACCTGCACGCAAGGCACGCTGACCTGCATCGGAGGCCAGGTTCCCAGCCCAGGTGAGTCCGTGGTGGGGGAGGGGCTCTCATGATCTCCAACAAGTTTCTGGCCGGATCACCAGCCCCCCAAGTCAGTGTGGCCAGTGGGCGTGGGGGGTTTCTCTCTCAGGCCTGATCTGTGCTCCCGGGCATGCCATGCACACGCACCGTGGACACACACACACGTGCTGCACACATGCACGCACACACACACGCACCCCGCTGGCCGTACCCCAGGCTGGGTGGCACAGACTCGGCTGCTGGGACACACAGCGTGCAGCCGTGACTCTCAGAGCCGGGCGGGCGGTGGTGGGACCCTGAACGGTCCCTACCTCCCCAGTCTGCACCCCGCCCATGGTCTACCTCGACTGCCGCAACGCCACGCCGGGGGCCGCCGGGGCCGGCTGTCAGAAGAGCTGCTTCACCCTGGACATGGACTGTGTGAGTGCCCCCCACGCCCCCAGGGACCCTGCGTGGGCACCTGCTGACGGGCCCTCTCGGGCTGGTCCCAGGAAGACCCCTGCCCGCGGGCTCCCTGGGCTCGGTGCAGGCCATGGTGGGGGGGACACTCTGCTGTCGGCCGCCAGCCCGCTGAGCCGTGTCCTGTGCGCCCCACAGTACAGCTCCCAGTGCGAGCCCGGCTGCGTGTGTCCCGACGGGCTGGTGGCCGACAGCGAGGGCCGCTGCATCGCTCCGGCAGACTGCCCCTGCGTGCACAACGAGGCCAGCTACCTGCCCGGCCAGACCATCCGGGTGGGCTGCAACACCTGGTACGCGGGGGGGGGGGGGCGGGGGGCTCCCTGCAGTGGGTGGTGGGACCCCAGCCCTCCAGGCCCGCCCACGGCCCCCGCAGGGACCCGCCCCGCCCCCACTCCCCACGCCCGGCTGGGGCCTGACCGGGCCCCCCGCCCCCAGCACCTGTGAGAACAGGATGTGGCGGTGCACAGAGGAGCCCTGCCTGGCCACCTGCGCCGTGTACGGGGACGGCCACTACGTCACCTTCGACGGGAGGCGCTACAGCTTCAGCGGGGACTGCGGGTACACGCTGCTGCAGGTACCCGTGGTCCCGAGAGCTCCCCGGCCCTCCGGCAGCCCCGCGGTGCGGCTCCGGGGACCCCGGCCCCCTGGCTGCAGGACAACCCCCCGCCTCTCCCCAGGACCGCTGCCGCGGCAACGACGCCAACGGGACCTTCCGCATCGTCACTGAGAACGTCCCCTGCGGGACCACAGGCGTCACCTGCTCCAAGGCCATCAAGCTGTTCCTGGGGGTGAGCGGGGGGCCCGGGTGGGGTCGGGGCCCCCCTGGAGGGACGCCTGGGACGCCGAGCGGGGACAGGCCTGAGCGGCCCCTTCCGTGCAGAGCCGCGAGCTGAGGCTGAGTGAAGGCCGTGTGGAGGTCCTCGAGGCGGGGGCAGGGCAGGAGCCCCCCTACTTCATCCGCCAGATGGGCATCTACCTGGTGGTGGACACTGAGGCTGGCCTGGTGCTGCTGTGGGACAGGAAGACCAGCATCTTCCTCAAACTCAGCCCTGAGCTCAAGGTGGGCCCCCCCCCCCGATGGCCCGCCCTCGCCCCAGACCGAGGGCCGGCGGGGACGGGTGTGGGGCGAGGGGACGCCATCACGAACTCGTGGCTCCTTCTCGTGCTCTGGACCCTGGAAGTCCCGTCCAGCTGTCCCGGGGCCGCTCCCTCCAGGGGCTCTGGGGGAGGATCCCGCCTGCCTCCTCCGGCTTCTGGGACCCCAGGCGGCCGTCCAGCCTCTTGTGACTGTCCTCACTCGTGTGCGTGCCCACACGTCGCCGGGGTCACAGGCCCTGCGTCGTCAGCCCACCCCCACCCAAGACACCCTCATCTCAGCCGGACCCCCGTCTGCAGGGGCCCTATTTCCACACGAGGCCATGCTCCTGGGTCCCGGGTCGGGACCTGTGCTGCTCTTTAGGGGACACCATGTAGCCCACAGTGCGGCCTCCCCTGCACCCCCTTTCCTCCGGGAGGGCTGAGTGGGGCCGCACACGGCGAAGGCGTACTCGGGGGCCCCCTCCTCCTGGGGGTGGACGTGGGGCCCCAGGGGAGCGAGTGGGGTCCCAGGAGGCAGGGCAGGGGGCTCTGGCCCCTCCAGCACATGCCTGAGCCCCCCGTGCCGCCGTCCCCCGTCTGCAGGGCCGGGTCTGCGGGCTGTGCGGGAACTTCGACGACAACGCCGTCAACGACTTCACCACGCGCAGCCAGTCCGTGGTGGGCAGCGCCCTGGAGTTCGGGAACAGCTGGAAGTTCTCCCCGTCCTGCCCCGACGCCCCGGCCCCCAGGGACCCCTGCACCGCCAA
>JAPYYM010002744.1:0-11924 GCA_028534135.1 Potos flavus
TATATATACTACAATGTTAGTATATTATATAATTTGTATATTATATAACATTATAATAACGAATATATAATTATATACTAATTATACAATATATTATTTATATATATTATTATATATAATATGTATTTTATATATTTATAAATATATTTTATACATTAGCCATAAAAATGAATGAAGTATTGGCATTTGTGAAAGCATGGATGAACCCTAAGGGCATTGTGCTTAGTGAAATAAGTCAGGGGAGAGGCCCAAATACCATATGATCCCACTTATGTATGGAATCTTAAAAACAAGACAAAACCAAACCAAACTTGTGGCTAAACAGAGCAGATTGGTAATAGCCTGAGCTAGGGCATGGGGAGTGGGTGAAATGGGTGAAAGTGTGAAAAGCTACAAATTTCCAGTTATAAAATGAGTAAGTTAGGGATGTCATGTCCAGCATGGTGACTCTAACTAAGAAACTGTATTGTAAGTTTGAAAGTACCTAGGAGAGGGGATGTTGACAATTGCCATCCTGAAGGAAAGTTTGCTACTGTATATGGGTGATAATGGAACTTATTCTGCCCACTTGGCATATATATAAATACTGAATAATTCCATTGTAAACCTGAAATTAATGCAACGTGATGTCAATTATATTTTAAGAACAGCAACAACAACAATAATAATGAAAAGAAACAGTTCATCCATAACATTGACTCAAGTGTGAGTCACAAGTATCTTGGGCTCAGGTGAGTGTTGCAGGCATTCTTAGCCTATACCATCATTATCAATAAGCTTAAAGGGGACGATGATAAAGTCTGTGTCGTCCAGAAGAGCAGTTAAGGAGTTAAAAAAAAAAAAGTGACAACAGGGGCGCCTGGGTGGCTCAGTGGGTTAAAGCCTCTGCCTTCGGCTCAGGTCATGATCTCAGGGTCCTGGGATCGAGCCCCGCATTGGGCTCTCTCTCAGCAGGGAACCTGCTTCCCCCTCTCTCTCTGCCTGCCTCTTTGCCTACTTGTGATCTCTCTCTCTGTCAAATAAATAAATAAAATCTTAAAAAAAAAGTGACAACAGATGTGAAATGGTGATTTTATATTTTCCTCTATGATGAAATTATATAAAAAGTGTTAGATGCCAAGTGCAGTTTTATCCATATGAGTAATACAACTCATGGTTATTCCATCAGGATGTTTAGGGAAGTTTTACTTAGTATGATATATGTCATTTGAAAAGAAGTTATTTTTAAGAAATAAAAGTGTTCTTGTAAAAGATATGGAAGTTTCTAAATATCCCGATGCAAGGTTGGGAGAAACTGTGGGAGCATATGAAAATGGACCGAAGGAAAAACTGTATGTTTATCAGACAGAGCAGAGAGCTTTGTAAATGGAGTATTCTGAAATTGTATAAAGAAGCTGGATTCTAAGAAATTGAGATTTCAGGAAATACATAGGAACAGATTCTATTTCACAATGATCAAAGATCATGACTTTGAGCCCTGCAATCAAGGCACTTCTTCACCACCCGGACAATTATCCCTTTTGTAGTTGCCCTCCTGAAGAATCTTATCAGAGCCCTCTTTATGTCTCTGTTCCTCAGGCTGTAGATGAAGGGGTTCAGCATGGGTGTGACCACTATGTACATCACCGAGACTACCGTACTTGCGTGGGAGCTCTGGGTAGCAGCAGAGCTGAGGTACACTCCTAAGCCCGTACAATAAAATAAGGAGACAACTGAGAGGTGAGATGCACAGGTGGAAAATGCTTTGTACTTGCCCTGAACTGATGAGATTCTACTTATGGAGGAAATAATCTTAGAGTACGAATAAAGGATCCCACCAAGGGGACCTCCAGCCAGCACCACAACTAAAACGTATATCACTGTGTCAGTAAGACAGGTATCAGAACAGGCAAGTTGGATCATCTGATGGAGTTCACAGAAAAAGTGGGGGATTTCCACCTCTGAACAGAAGGAAAGCTGCAACACCATTAAGCTCTGTAATAAGGAATTCAGGACACTCACGATCCAGGACACCAGGGCCAGGAATCCACATAGCCGGGGGTTCATGATGACAGTGTAGTGCAGGGGGTGGCAGATGGCCACAAAGCGGTCATAGGCCATCACGGCCAGGAGAAAGTCGTCCCAGCTTGCAAAGAGTGATGAAAAGCAGATCTGGCTGATACATCCTGTATAGGTTATAACTTTGCTCTGTGTCTGTATATTCACCAACATCTTTGGGATGGTGGTGGTTGTGAAACAGATGTCTACAAAGGACAGGTTGGCCAGGAAGAAGTACATGGGGGAGTGGAGGTGGGAGTCAGAGCTGATGGCCAGGATGATGAGCAGGTTTCCAAACACAGTGATCAGGTACATGGAGAGGAAAAGCCCAAATATGGGGAGCTGCAGTTCCGGTTCCTCTGATAATCCCAGAAGAAGAAATCCTGAAATTTGGGTATCATTGCCTGGTCCCATGTGGTGGTTTGATGACTAGAAATTTGGAAAAAAAACGATTAATTTTAGTACAAGTGGACATAAGTCACATGGCAGAAATGCTATAATTTCAATGACATGTGGGAATAAAAGCAGGCATAAAAGAAAGTGAATGGTATGTTTTCTCTACTAGGAATTCAGGAAGACCTAAAACAAGGTGATATTTGAAGAGACTACTTAGGGAAATCTGCATGGAAGACACAATTTCATCTGTGGACATTTGCGCCCTGCAGGAGAAAAAGCTAGTGCAAAGGCCCGGATGAAGGCACCTGTTTTGGATGGATATCCAGGACTCAAAATGGAACCAGTAAAATCAGAAGAGCAAGAGGGAGAGTGATGAGAGGTGGTGTCAGGGATGTTGAGGAATGAGGTGGCCTCCCTGCTACAGCTGAGACTTTAAGACACAGGGAGTCCTTCATTCACATGGGGATCCTTGCACTTCATTAATTTGTTTCCAAGGAATCCTGTCAATAACAATATATCCATTCCTTATTTCCAGGTGTTGGTTAACATCCTGGAGTCCGTATTTTAAGGGAGTCTGCATTTTAAGTGTCCCATATTGGCACGCTACAGAATCCTGGGACTGTGTGACTACCAGGCTCTTCTCACCTCCAGCTACAATATTTAGGAAAGAAACGTACTAGTTAAGCTTTCAACATCAAATTATTATTACCCTAATGAATACAGAAAAGTACCCAAATTCCACTTGGTAAGACAGCCATGAACATGTAATTTGGTGCTCTATTTCAATATGACCATTTAAAAAAATTTTTTTTTCAGTGTTCCAAGATTCATTGTTTATGCACCACACCCAGTGCTCCATGCAATACGTGCCCTCCTCAATACCCACCACCAGGCTCACCCAAGCCCTCACCCCCCTCCCTTCCAGAACCCTCAGTTTGTTTCTCAAAGTCCACAGTCTCTCATGCTTTGTCTCTCCCTCTGATTTCCCCCAATTCACTTTTCCTTTCCTTCTCCTAATGTCCTCCGTGTTTTTCCTTATGCTCCACACATAAGTGAAACCATATGATAATTGACTCTCTCTGCTTGACTTATTTCACTCAGTATAATCTCTTCCAGTCCAGTTCATGTTGATACAAAAGTTGAGTATTCATTCTTTCTGATGGAGGCATAACATTCCATTGTATATATGGACCATATCTTCTTGATCCATTTGCCCGTTGAAGGGCATCTTGGCTCTTTCCACAGTTTGGCGATTGTGGCTATTCTGCTACTAACATTGGGGTACATGTGGCCCTTCTTCTCACTACATCTGTATCTTTGGGGTAAATACCCAGTAGTGAAATTGCTGGGTCATAGGGTAGCTCTATTTTTCCTGTATTTTGAGAAGTATAGCAAACTAAAAAGAGACAGAGAAAAGGAAGCGGGGGGCGGGGGGGAAGATCTAATAAGCCCAGGTGGTCCCTGAGAGATCATGATGACGAGGAAGCTTGCCTGGTTCTGGCTGCATTCCTACCCTAGGTATAGCCCCGTGATGCCCAGAATAATAAAGCAGCAAAAACCAATTTCTCCAAAGGAGAAAAGGATGATATCTTTATGGTGTCAAGACACCATAATGCATGACCTTCCACTATAAGTATGAGTAAAAGGAGTAAATCCACAATTGACCAAAGGAAATACGCAATGTACAAAAATAGCAGGGATTTATCAAGAAGAAATGATAAAACCCTTTTCTAAATTATATTAAATGCAAAATTTTGGAATCAGTGTATGAGTTTAATCTTGGATACACCACGCAATAGCTGTTTGAATTTGGAAAGACAACCAATTCATTATAAGATGATAATATTCTCACTAGAATAGTGGGGATAGTGGTATCCATCTTCCTAAGGTGGTCGACATATGTAGTTCTTATATGTAAAAAGTTGAGCATAGTTCTTTTCTGTTAATATCTGAATTCTTATTCTCTTTGTTCAGTCGTGCTTGTGTGTGTGCATACATGTGGATTTGTGTGTTTGCAATTGCACGCATGCTTGATCATAATGTAAAAGCCGTGCTTACTGTGGCAGTAAAAAAAAAAAAGAAAAAAAATTGGAATTCACTGCAGTAAAGGAAAAAAATGGTTTTGGTAGAAGTCCAATGGCTGCTAATGTGGGAAAAACAGTATGAATGAAGAGTCCATCAGAAGACCAGGTTGCAGAGGGAAAAGGCGGTCAGTGTGGGTGCTGATGTTTCATCAAACTCCAGGGATTCCATGCTGACTTCTCCGCTGGCCTCATCATGGGGTTCACCTCAGGCCCTTGATCAAAGTGTCATTCCTGTCTCTATGCCCCGTTTATTTGACCATAGTTGCTTTTATTTGGCCCAGTTATGGATGTGGTTGGCTTTTCTTACTTTCCTTGGTGATATTAATATCTTTGTTATCTTGGGCTTTGGGGTTTGATCTTTGTTTGACACAAAATCCAATGGGTAACTTTTGCCATATAACTATTGATAATAATTTCTGGTGATTATTTCTATTTCTTTGATGTTAGTCGTGATATCTCCCCTTTCATTCATAATTTTATTAATTTGGTCCTTTCTCTTTTCTTTTGGATTAGTCTGGCCAGTGGTTTATTGATCTTATGAATTCTTTCAAATAACCAGCTTCTAGTTTTGTTGATGTGTTCTACTGTATCTCTAGTTTCTAACTCATTGGTCTCTGCTGTAATCTTAATTATTTCCCTTCTTGTGCATGGGGTATGCTTAATTTGTTGGTGATTCTCCAGTTCTTTAAGGTGTAAAGAAAGTTTGTGTATTTGGGATTTTTCTAATTTTTTGAGTGAGGCTTGGATGGCTATGTATTTCCCCCTTAGGACTGCCTTTGCCATATCTCATAGGATTTGGACCGAAGCGTTTTTGTTCTCATTTGTTTCCCTGAATTGTTTAATTTCTTTTTTGATTTCCTGGTTGACCCAAACATTCTTGAGCAGGATGGTCTTTAGCTTCCAAGTGTTTGAATTTCTTCCAACCTTTTTCTTGTGATTGAGTTCCAGTTTCAAAGTATTGTGGTCTGAGAATATGGACGCATTCCTGGAAACCTATATACTTCCAAGACTGAAACAGGAAGAAATTACAACCTGAATAGATGAATAACTAGTAATGAGATTGAAGCAGTGATCAAAAAACTCCCAAAAACCAAGAGTCCAAGACTTGATGGAATCCCTGGGGGAATTCTACCAAACATTCAAAGAAGAAATAATACCTATTTTCCTGAAGCTGTTTCAAAAAATAGAAACAGAAGGAAAACTTCCAGACTCTTTCTATGAGGCCAGCATTACCTTGATCCCAAAACCAGGCAAAGACCCCATTAAAAAGAATTTCAGGCCAATATCCCTGATGAATATGGACGCCGACATTCTCAACAGGATCCTAGCTAATAGGATACAACAGTACATTAAAAGGATTATTCATCATGAAAAGGTAAGATTTACATCTGGGATGCAAGAGTGCTTCCACATTCTCAAATCAATCAGTGTAGCAGAACATATTAATAAAAGAAGAGAGAAGAACCACATGGTCCTCTCAACTGATACAGAAAAAGCATTTGACATAATACAGCATCCTTTCCTGATTAAAACTCTTCAAAATATAGGGATAGAAGGCAAATTCCTTAATTTCATAAAATCCATCTATGAGGGGCGCCTGGGTGGCTCAGTGGGTTAAAGCCTCTGCCTTCGGCTCAGGTCATGATCTCAGGATCCTGGGATCGAGCCCCGCATCGGGCTCTCTGCTCAGCGGGGAGCCTGCTTCCCCCTCTCTCTCTGCCTGCCTCTCTGCCTGCCTCTCTGCCTATTTGTGGTCTCTTTCTCTCTGACAAATAAATAAATAAAATCTTTAAAAAAAAATCCATCTATGAGAAACCCACAGCGAATATCATTCTCAGTGGGGAAAAGCTGAGACCCTTTCCCTTAAGATCAGGAACATGACAAGGATGCCCACTCTCGCCACTATTGTTCAACATAGTACTAGAAGTCCTAGCAACAGCAATCAGACAACGAAAAGAAATAAAAGTTACTCAGATTGACAAAGAAGAAGTCAAACTCTCTTTCTTCACAGATGACATGATATTTTATGTGGGAAACCCAAAGACTCCACCCCCAAATTACTAGAACTCATACAGCAATTCAGTAAGGTGGCAGGATACAAAATCAATGCACAGAAATCAGTTGCTTTCTTATACACTATGAAACTGTAGAAAGAGAAATTAGAGATTTGACTCCATTTACAATAACACCAAAAACCATAAGACACCTTGGAATAAACCTAACAAAAGACGTAAAGGATCTATATTCAAGGAACTACAGAACACTCATGAAAGAAATTGAAGAAGACACAAAAAGATGGAAAAACATTCCATGCTCATGGATCAGAAGAATAAACATTGTTAAAATGTCTGTGCTGCCCAGAGCAATCTATACCTTCAACACCATCCCGATCAAAATACCATCGGCATTTTTCGAAGTGCTGGAACAAGCAATCCTAAAATTTTTATGGAACCAAAAAAGACCCCTAATAGCCAAGGAAATGTTGAAAAAGAAAAAACAAAGCTGAGGGCATCATGTTGCCTCATTTCAAGCTTTACTACAAAGCGGTGATCACCAAGACAGCGTGGTCCTGGCACAGAAACAGACACAGAGACCAATGGAATGGAGTAGAGAGCCCAGATATGGACCTTCAACTCTATGGTCAAATAATCTTCAACAAAGCAGGAAAAAAAATCCAATGGAAAAAAAAGAGTCACTTTAATAAATCGTGCTGGGAAAATTGGACAGCTATATACAGAAGAATGGAACTGGACCATTCGCTTAAACCATACACAAAGATAAACTCCAAATAGATGAAAGACCTCAATATGAGACAGGAATCCATCAAAATCCTAAAGGAGAACATAGGTAGTAACCTCTTCAACATCAGCCACAGCAACTTCTTGCAAGACATTTCTCCAAAAGCAAAGGAAACAAAAGTGAAAATGAGGGGCACCTGGGTGGCTCAGTGGGTTAAATCCTCTGCCTTCGGCTCAGGTCATGATCTCAGGGTCCTGGGATCGAGCCCCGCATCGGGCTCTCTGCTCGGCGGGGAGCCTGCTTCCCCCTCTCTCTCTGCCTGCCTCTCTGCCTACTTGTGATCTCTCTGTCTCTGTCAAATAAATAAATAAAATCTTAAAAAAAAAAAAAGAAAGAAAATGAACTTTTGGGACTTCATCAAGATAAAAAGCTTCTGCACAGCAAAAGAAACAGTCAACAAAACAAAGAGGCAACCCACGGAATGGGAGAAGATATTTGCAAATGACACTACAGACAAAGGGCTGAAACCCAAGATCTAGAAAGAACTTCTCAAACTCAACACCCAAAACCCAGATAATCAAGTAAAAAAAATGGGCAGAAGACATGGCAGACACTTCTCCAAAGAAGACATACAAATGGCTAACAGACACATGAAAAAATGTTCATCATCATTAGCCATCAGGGAAATTCAAATCAAAACCACATCGAGATACCACCTTACACCAGTTAGAATGGCAAAAGTTGACAAGGCAAGAAACAACAAATGTTGAAGTTGTGGAGAAAGGAGAACACTCTTACACTGTTGGTGGGAATGCAAGTTGGTGAAGCCACTTTAGAAAACAGTGTGGAGGTTCCTCAAAAAATTAAAAATAGAGCTACCCTATGACCCAGCAATTGCACTACTGGGTATTTACCCCAAAGATACAGATGTAGTGAAAAGAAGGGCTACAAGCACCCCAATGTACATAGCAGCAATGTCCACAATAGCCAAACTGTGGAAAGAGCCGAGATGCCCTTCAACAGAGGACTGGATAAAGAAGATGTGGTCCAATATACAATAGAATATTACTCAGCCATCACAAATGATGGATACCCAACTTTTGCATCAACATGGATGGGACTGGAGGAGATTATGCTGAGTGAAATAAGTCAAGCAGAGAGAATCAATTATCATATGGTTTCACTTACTTGTGGAACATAAGGAAAAACATGGAGGACAGTAGGAGATGGAAGGGAAAAATGAAGTGGGTGAAATTGGAGGGGGAGATGAACCATGAGAGACTGTGGACTCCGAGAAACAAACCGAGGATTTTAGAGAGGAGGGGAGTAGGGGGATGGGTCGGCCCAGTGATGGGTATTAAGGAGGGCACGTATTAAGGAGGGCACAATGGATCTTGGAACACTATATCAGAAACTAATGACATACTGTATGGTGACTAATATAATAAAAAATAAAAAAATATTTTTTTGAAAAAAGGAAAAAAGAATCCAGTGGGTACATGCCAGTCCTGATTCGCTGTTTCTTGTCTGCAATGCAGAAACCTTCCCAGACCATACTATCTAAAATCTGGCATTTTCCATGACAATCTACCCATCTTCTTTATATGATTTATCCATGAAGACCCAATGTCCAACAGGCACTTGGTGTCCTGTTCTCTATTAAAACCTATGATCCAAAGAAGCAAGGCCTTACCTGGTTTGTTCACATCTTTTTGTTGACAAAGGCATGCATTTGTATAGAAACAACTTTTAAGAAAATGAGAATTCATTAAATAGAAAGAATGGTAGGGAAAATAAAATCATGTTAAATATGGTGGATTCAAATAACTGTTTTCAACAAAACTAAACA
This sequence comes from Potos flavus, assembly GCA_028534135.1. NCBI lineage: Eukaryota > Metazoa > Chordata > Mammalia > Carnivora > Procyonidae > Potos > Potos flavus. The sequence continues at coordinate 9,106 of JAPYYM010002744.1, forward strand.
ATAGTTGTATACTAACATCTTACAGAAAAGATACACAATACCAACCTTCACATCAACATGGGTTGCTATTTCAGGATGAAATGTTTAAAGCTTGGAAATAGGGGCACCTGGGTGGCTCAGTCGGTCAAGCGTCTGTCTTCGACTCAGGTCATGATCTCAGGGTCCCAGGATGGATCCCTGCCTCTGGCTCCCTGCTCAGAGGGGAATCTGCTTTTCCCTCTCCCTCTGCCACTTCCTCTGCTGTGCTCCCTCTGTGTCAAATAAATGTTTTCTTTTTTTTTTAATTTGATTTTATTTTTTCAGTGTTCCAAGATTCATTGTTCATGCAGCACACCCAGTGCTCCATGCAATATGTGCCCTCCTCAATACCACCACCAGGCTTACCCAACCTCCCATACCCCTCCCCTCCAAAACCCTCAGTTTTTTTCTCAGAGTCCACAGTCTCTCATGCTTCATATCCCCCTCTGATTTCCTCCAATTCACCCTTCCTTTCCTTCTCCCAATGTCATCCATGTTTTTCCTTATGCTTCACATGTAAGTGAGACCATATGATAATTGACTCTCTCTGCTTGACTTATTTAACTCAGCATAATCTCTTCCAGTCCCATCCATGTTAATACAAAAGTTGGGTATTCATCCTTTCTGATGGAGCCATAATATGCCTCCATCTGTCAAATAAATAAATAAATAAAATCTTTAAAAAAAATAAAGGCTTGGAAATAAAAGAATAGGAAAACATTCTTTTTAATACACAGTACAGGAAGCAGTAGCTAAAGTTATAATTTTATCATGTGTAACCTAAATAAGACTCAATCATGCTTCTGGAAAAGATGCAGGGGACCTTTAATTGAATACAAAAGAGCATATTTCATATAAAGACAGGAGGGATTGTTATTTTAAAAAACAGATCTAATTCCAGAATATAAAATGGTAGAAATAAGGACAATTAGATGTGCAATAAGATGGCAATATGTGTAAAAAGCAATTCTTACTACTAAGGATGCAGAGGAGTTTCAATGTTTTAAAGCAAAGAGGGCAACATGATGTGATCAACTGATAGACTTGACCACACAAAATATATAGGCTCTCACTCCATCCCATCAACACATCTCTACACAATACAAGGATTAAATGGCAAACAGCGAACCTGGTGAAAAAATTATCATTCTTTCCTCAAAAGACTGCAATCAAAACAAAATAAAACCACACGTTAGGAAAAGGAAAGGAGAAGTGAATTGGGGAAATCGGAGAGGGAGAAGAAGCATGAGAGACTGAGGACTCTGAGAAGCAAACTGAGGGTTTTGGAGGGGACGTACTGCATGGAGCATTGGCTGTGGTGCATACACAACGAATCTTGTAACACTGAAAGCAAACCAACCAACCAACCAACCAACCACACAGATCCCAGTACATAAAACAACATACTCGCAAATACAATTTGCATATCTGAAGTAAATGGCTAACAAAGTCAAAATATATTCAGCCTCCTTGATAATAAAATAGTTGCAAAGCGATACTCTTTGGCATATCCCTTCATGCATATTAGGTACATTTTTTCCCCCAGCGAATATCAATGGGAGTGACAATACTGTGGAATGTATGCCTTAAAAACTGCCATCACAAGGTACTATTTACCTCCATGGGTCTGGATCCTTCTAATAAAAACAGAAGAAGATAAATGTACCCCATCTGAAAATTTTTAAAAAATATTCTCACTCCACTGCTCACACCCCCAAGCCTAACACTCTGTTTTCCTACTCTTCTTAGCTGCAAACTCCTTGAATACATTCTAATTTCACTGGAACCATTTTATGGCCCTCATCCCTTCCTCTGTCCCATCCAACTGGACTTCTATTCCCACCACGTATCATCAGCAATGGTCCCTGTATTGCTGAGTCCAACAAACACTTGTTTTTAAAATATATTAAGTAAATTATTTTAAAGCTTAGTAGTCAACCCAGCAAACAAACATGTATCCTCTTGGCTCTGGGATAGGCTGGTTGGGCGCTCTGGTGACCTCAGGTAAAAGTTCTCAGGCTCCACTTTCTCTGATCCTTTCCTGAAATACCTGCTGAGTTCTGAGACTCACCTGGGTGGGGTCTATAAGATGAAAGTCTCTGTATGGAGGTCTGAATTCCTCCCTCGATGGTTGGTGATGAAGACCAAAGCTCTGTTCCCAGACAGGGAAGCAGGAGGGAGTGAAGCATCAGTCCCCCAGCCAGACTGAGGAACCGCAAAGCAACAACCATGTCCTTTCCCGCACAAATATGCACGGTGTTAAGGGACTGCAGCAGAGAAGATATTTACAGTTCCCTGTGTCTGCTCATTAGGCACTGCTTCCATTGTTACCCCCACCTCCGAGCAGATTACTTCCCCATGGGACACGGGTCTGGACAGAAAGGAAGTTTTTTCCTGCAAATTCTTTATTCCCAGGAGACATTAGAAGTCAGGTGAATCCAGTTATTATTACTTCTCCATGATCTTGCCTACCTTCTAGAGCTCTAACCTCCATACATTATATCCCAATTGTTAAATTTATCTTCAGTTAGCCACTGTATAGTACATAATAAGTCCTTAATGCAGTGCTCAATGATTCATTAGTTAAGTATAACACCCCGGACTATATCCCAATTTTGAGTTAATGTTCTCTCCAAATCTAAGACTGATGAACCTGCTTAACCGAGTCTCGTGAGCCTCCAAACTACTATCTTATGGTAGAGAAGATCTTGTGATATCTCCAGAAAATTGCTATTCCCCTCTTCAATATGAGAGATGGATAGGTTACTTTCTGATAAACATGTTGGTACTGTGCCTTTTTC